>BGPR01017679.1:12110-32071 GCA_013235015.1 Araneus ventricosus | reverse complement strand
AATTTCTATAATTTTTTTAAATATGTGTTCCTGTTTTATTATTTTATTAAATGTTAAGTTTCTAAATATTAAATAATCATGTAATGAGCTACTTCAATTAAAATAATCTTACTATTTGAGAAAGAACTTAATACATACAGACTGATACGCAAATTTATTAAAATAAACACGAAAAAATTAACTTACAATTTAAATTGTACATTGGAATAAAGATTAAAATCCTCAAACCGAGAATAAAATCAAATGTTTGAATGGAGACAAATTATTTTTTTGAAAATGAAGAAAACTGTCATTGTTTAAAATTTTAATCACTTTTAGCTTTACGTTTACAACATAATACTCCAAACTTCAAGTGAGATGAGCATTAATCTCAAATGAAATTGATGTATGAATTACGTTTATTTTTATCTTAAGTGTAAAACTTAAAATGTAAGTTTATTTTAAACTTATTACCTGCACAATATATTTAGTTACGAAATAATACTTCATAAATTACTTTTTTCATAAATGCACTTAATGACTTACCTGCTTGCCTCAATGATTCTAACACGAGTTACTGTTAAGAAATTTTGTAAATGTTCAAGATCATCGATTAAGTTTTAATTATCAATGTGAAAACTATTTCTACATGTACTATCAACATTAATTTTCTAAATGAAAATTAATATTAAATATCAATAAAATAATATGTCGTTGCTTACTTCTGGCAGGCTGGTCCTGTACCACAAGAGAACTAATATCTCTCGTTGTACCGGCTGGGTTAGTCGCCACACACATGTAAGCACCAGTGTCACTGTAGGTAATCTTCCCCACCACCAGGGCAGTGCTATTGCCTGCAAAAGATCGCAGATTGTTAGTTGAAATTGAAATTCTAGCGAGCTCTCCTCCAATTAAAAGGAGAAACTAAGCACTCAAACTATGGTTTGCGACAAATATCAGGTCTGAAAAATCTGTCGCCTTTCGATAACTCAGTTGAATTATCTTTTGCTTTTCATTAGTAAGAAATATACACATCACACATGTGTGTGATGCAAAAGGATTAAAGAATAAAATTATATGCAACATTATTTGTTTAGTTACATTAACATCTCGTTTTGAAACAACACGAGGACTATTTTGGGATGTACTTAGTAATTTTGAACCGCTGTCAGATGACGATGACGACACCTGAGATGGCAACCCCCTTTCCAAACTTCTGTACTACAACACCAGATTTAACGCGCACCAATCCCACACATACGACGGATCTTCAGTGGAATCGGGATTCGAGCCTGGAGCCTTCAGGCACCGAGGTCAAGACCTTAACACTAGGCCACCGAGGCCTAGAACATTATTAGAGTTTCTTACATGTATCTAATAATTAACAGTTGAGAGGGTGAAGAGAAATTCCAATCATTTCTGCGTATAAAGTCTGTTGAAAATCGTGCAGAAAGGCAGGAAACGAAGTTTCCTGAGGAAGTTTGGAGAGGGGAATGCCAGCTCAAGAGTCGTCCTCGTCATCTGACCCCGGTTCAAAATTACGAGGTTGTTCCTAAAATAGCCCTCGTGTTGTTTCAAAACAGGACGTTAATATAACTAAAGAACTAAAACCTAAATCGTTGTTTGTTTAGTTTATTTGTTAATATCACTAAACAAATAAACTAAGAAATGCTTTTTGTGCAGCATCAGCATCACCTATAATGGATATGTTAATTCCGCCCTATAAAAAATAAAGAAATTGCACTGTGTATTTTATTTCACTGCATATTACAAATGGATTATTTCACATGTAAATTACATGTTGGTTGTTTGATTTGCAGGTTTTCATGCTTCAATAGACAGATTTGATCATTTTGCGCCATAAAAGGAATTCATATTCATCATTTTGATATAAAACATCTGAAATATTCGATATACACTATTTTTTGTGTATAATATCGATTTTCCTCTAGTGTGACCTTGTTCAGAAAAATATCTAATAACCTCATGCATACAAAAAATCGAAATATTCTTGTAAAGAATAATAATCCTAATTTCATTCTAATTTTCAACAAGTTTTTAAATTCATAAATTAAATGAATGCCGCTGTTTTCTGAGTCTCTGCAGACTTTCATCTATTCGCTCATTACCTTATAATTTTTTAATACGCATTATTCTGTCAGCATTAAATCTTATCAGGATTCATAACATGCCGTTGGTGGACACATTTTTCAGTCAGAAGCTGATGTTATGCTTTTTCATGGAAATTATAAGAACTCTATCAGTCCACGAAGGTTCATTTGTAACTGTAATATAAGTTAAGCTTATTGATGACAGTAATGTGTTTGCAAGAATAGAAAATATTTTGTACCACATGAAAAATTCCGGGAATACGGACTTTAGTAAAACTAAATTGTATATTGTTCTGCGGAAAAGATGAAGGAACTGTGGAACATACTATCCTTAAATGTGATGCATGGCAAGACATCAGAGAAACTTACTTTAAAAAAAACAGCAGCTCCATTAAAAACTTTTGCAGGACAGTCATTCAAGCAAAGGTATGAAATTGATCGTTAAAAATATTCTAGCCCAAGAGATGGAAAATGTAATTTAAATGGAAAGAAAATGATAGAGGGGGATTGGAACTTTTTAAAACCTTCATCTGGGAATACCCCATTTATATTTTTATATATTTTTTATTATATATATATTTTAAATGTCTTTTATAAGTGTGTCATTTTTTCTATGTTTTAACTATTTTTTTTGTAAATACTCGTACCTGTTTACAAGCCGCAACTTTGTTGTTTATTTTTGATTTGTTGTTTTGTACTGTTTTAATTTGTGGCTTTCTATATTCTTTTCATTTTTCTTCTTCTTATTATTTTTTTATTATTGTTTTATTGTAATGTTATTTAGTTAATATTCAAGAAATTGTGTATTGGACAGTTTGAATTTATGTATAGGAAAATTTGAAACTGTGATAAGAAATTGTGTATAGGTTGATTTAGTCTTTTTCTTGTGATGCAGTGTGTTGCATGTTTAGGTTTTAATTTGTGGTGTCCTGTATATATATTTTTTAACCTTTCTTTTTTTCTTTATTTTCCTTACGATTGTATTTTAATTTATGTTATTTGGTAATTAATCAAGATTTTGTGCTTAGGAAGGTTTGAAAGTGCGTATAGGAATTTGAAATTATGAGAAATTGTATTGGTTATTTTAACATTTTTTCCTATGAAGCAGTGTACTTTGTGATGAAATTTTGTACTCGAATTTGCTGGCGTTCTTCGGAACTGTCAGTGGCTCGATATTTGTATGCCCGTAAGGACAGTTCAAATTACTACTTATAATATTACGCATCAATCCCTTTTTTCTTTGAGAAAAATTTTTGCATTGAAAATGCATGTAATAAGAATTTATGTTTATGATGTATAATAATCATTACGTGAATGCATATTTACATATAATGAAAATTTAATATCTTTAGATGTTCATCATTTCGAAATGAATATCCATCAAAAAATAAGTGTCCTTTACAGGTGGCATGGATATTAGCTAAGTGTACAAGCATGTAGGTTGAATGAGTATACAGTGAAACAGCAAGTAAATGCAACGAAAACTTACCAATGATTGTGTACTTTTCGGATCCCATTTTTAATTCCTCATCATTCTTGAGCCAGTATACTCTGGGTTGAGGCACACCGATGACGTGGCATTCCATCTCAGCCAATTCACCAGGAGCCCTGGATTGAAGTTTAGGCACCACATGAACTTCTGGTAGAGCTATGGCAGACAGGATGAATAAATTTTAGAGTCTTGGCAATCAAGAACGCATTAAGGTTAAAAGAAATTTTCTATAAAGAGAAGCAGATTCTATTTTTATATACACTATTTAGGATGTAAAATGCGAAAGAGTTCTTTCAGTGACAAGAAACTTAAAGAAATTCAAATATTTAACAAGAATGAATCAAGAAACTAGAAAAAGAAAATATAACGGTAGCTAATCTCGGTGATTAAGTGGTTAATATAATTTTATATATGTGCATTGTAGTTAATAATCAAGGTTTGTTAAAAAAAACTGAAGCGAGAATTCAAGATAATAAATTGTATGCTGTTCATTTATTTTTAATATCAAATCTCTTCGCGATAGGAAAATATAAAATTAAATAAAAAAAAATTCAAAAGTAAAATTATTGAATGAGATTAAATTTCGGGCCTTTTGTGGTTGTTTGTTCGGTTTGCTGAGCTTCTATAGATATATGATCAATGAATCAGTCTGAAGTAGAAAGAATAAATAATTAAGCGTTTTGTTTTCAAAGATATTTTTAAAGCCTTCGTCCAAATAGTGTGAAAACATGCGAACTATAGGAAAACTCATCAAGAATTTTCTAATAAATAGCTGCATTACAAAAATCGCTTAATGTATTAAGAATAGATTAATTTATTATATTATCCTTACGTGAAAAACTACAATTGTACATTTAGTTCAAAAGTTATGGTGCAAATAAGCAAAAATATTTATTTTTTCATAATTCAAGGAATGATTAATTTTTGAAAAATAAATCAGCATTATCTATTTTTTTCCTGAAAATGATTTGACGCAATCTACTAGAAGAATATATTTATATGTCGAGAAAAACTAATAAATTTCGCATAAAAAATCGGAATTTTCCATAACTTGTATATTAGAAATGCATAAATTGGGGATAAGCAATTTGAGAAATATGTCAACTCCCAAAGTTTGCCCATTTTTTAAAAGAGCAGATTTTCTACTTTTTTTATTTGTAGATTATAAATTTTAGATTTCTTATTTTATTATAAAGATAATTAGTTTTTAAAGATTTACAACTTAAACATTTCAAGTAAGTTTGATTAAATATAGTATTATGTGGCTTTTAGTTTTAAACATTTTTATCGTCAATATATTAATTCGATTTATTTAATTTATTTTTTATATATGCATTTTATTTATTTTTTATCTATGTATTTATTTATTTTTTATCTATGTATTTTATTTATTTATTTGTAGATATTGTATACATTGCTTAAAAATCGGCAATTACAGCAAACAAACATATTGATAAAACCTTTTTAGTTTCTGCAGAATATTAAGAAATCAGAAACTTAATTAATATTGAAACTGCATGAAACAAAATATTATATTCTCCCTTGTCCGATTCAGCAACTCGAAATTGAAATTTTAGAAAAGAGTAAAAAAGTATTCGCAGTTATAAGTTGATTGGAATGGAAAAAAATTGTTTAAAGAAGATGAAAGGAAAGTTCTCTCATGATCCTGAAGAATTATAAAAAATTCGTTTGAAAAAATATTAAATAAGACGATAGAAAATGGTAGAGAACTGTTGTTATGCTTTTTTTAATAAGATTTTAAAATTTCAAAATTTCAATACACCTGAAGAGTTTCAAAAATGTCTTCCTTTCTTTCTCATTTACTTTTTTCAAATAATAATGTAGAGCAATTTAATCATAATATTAACCCTCTCATACGGAGCGAGGCGGTCCGGGACGGCCTAGAAATTTCAGGTCTAAAAGGCAGATCTGGGGCGTTTCTTTTCTTTTGAGGGGAGGTAAGGTTCTGAAAACGTTTAGGAGATAAGCGGGTACGGGGTCCAATTATCCTTGCCCATTTCCGTGCTCTTTAAGGGGGGGGGGGTTATCCCAGGGATTGGGAGGTGGGGAAATGACCACCCAGGTTGAAAGAGTCCAATTCATGTCCCAAAAATTCCCGGTTTTAAAGGGGCTAGAGGAAAAAGTCGCCTCGGATTTAAAGAGTTAAACTATTTCCAATGCAATTTTTGTGTGGTTTAAGCCTCAAATTTTATATTCATAATTGAATTTACATTTTCAATATGCAACACTGTTGGGATTAATAATTTTGTGTTGTATGCCCACTTAATTCTGGCAAGCATTCTATCCTGTACGTTTGGCTGAAAACTGACAATATTACTTTACCAATAAAAGCTAATGTTGATTAAGAAAATTGAGCAACCGATAAAATGGTGTAGATAAAGTAGTTGTATATATGTTGAGGTAAATATGATTAATCGGTTATTATGAATAACAACCGGTTAAAGTGACGGATCTATTTATCACAATGACCGTTTATTATGAATAATTACCATTCAAAGTGATACATGATTTATCACACAGACCGATTATTATTCATAAGAACCGATTAATGTCATAAACCGTAAGATATGCATCATCCAGCTTCCATCTTTTTCTATTTTCTTGCATTTCCACTTTATATTTTGTTCATAGCTACCAGATAGTTATAGGTATTATCTCATGCTTTATCAGATATTTCATGAATGAGTTTAAATTATTCGTAATTATTAAATGATATCTGTTAATTGCAACAGATAATAATTTTGAATTATAAAAAATGAGTAATATGATAAGAGTTGTAAATATTATTACATGAAATAGATCTGATTATTAGGTGTCGATTAAAATTTCTTCTACAGATTGTGGTTAAAAACGTAATTAAATCCTCATCTACTTCAAGTAATTTATTTATTTATTTATTTTTGTGCGTGTGTTTATTTGCATGTTAGAAGTGGAAACAGAACGGTTACATACAGAACAAGTAATCTCCTATTCTTTGTTCTGATAATGACTTCAAGTTGTTTATGAAGCAGCACTGATGAATAATTTTTATATTCTAAGTCAATCCGTCAATAAAATAGGAAACATAAAGGGAATAGATTTAATACTTATTAGAGAGGATTTGATAACGTGATATTCAATAAAATTATGTGACAAATATCGACACATAAATTTTGGTATTCTTAGTTTCTCCGTTCATACATTAATAGTTTTTAAGAGATGAAACTATAAGAAAACATATATTCTCTTAAACGAATATAATTTTCTATTCAAACACTCTGATTTATATTTTACTCTTAATTATTTCTATGTCACAAGCTTAGAATATTTTCAGGGATGTTCAGTCTATCCCATAAAAAATAAGATCCAAATTGTTTGATTTTAGAAAAAAATAGGTTTGCAAAATTGTGTTTACACAAGAATAGTTGTTTACATGTTGTGGTTAATATGTTTAATCGGTTTTTTTGAATAATGATCGGTTAAAGTGATGGATCTATTTATCACATCGACCGTTTATTATGAATAATTACCGGTAAAAGTGATAAATGATTTAGCACTTTTATAGGTAATAATTTTACATACGGGTAATTTTACATTACCGGTACATTTAATAACCGGTAATTTTTGTGATAAGCAGAAAAATAAATATTTTCTAGCATACTTTGCACGTGTAGCACGTGCGTCTGGGTAATGTCCTTGTTCCTCTGAGCATGGCAGGTGTAGTTCCCAGCATGCACCAGTTGTACGTTAGTGAGGTAGAGAGATCCATCTACGAATACTTGCGAAACCTAGAATAAAGGATTTCTTTCAATAAATCACTTAAAATATTTTTTGCTCATTTTCATTTTATCATGCTCTAAAAAATAACATTGTTTATTATCGGTAATCTGCACATCTTACGAAAGTTGTAAGGATTCTATCAGTATTATAAGGAAACACAGTGTTATGGCCATTAGAATATTGTTAACATTCAATAACCGAAACAAATTCTCCCGAACAAAAGACATACATTTGTCAAAACCAGAAAGTCCTAAATATCTATAGTCATAGGACTAATATTACTGATGTCCTAAAAAGTTGCTAGTCCTTTTCTCTCTCTTATATCAGGTGAATTATCTTATTACTAGAAAATCATCCGTCATGGTATGACGGGTGCAAATTGCCTCTTCATTCGAGAGATTTCCCGTCAAATTTGACGTGTTTAAATACATATATATGCGAGAGAAATGTTTAACATTGATTGAAAACAAATGAAATAAACATATGTTTTATGACACGATATACTTTTTTATTTACATATTATATACACTTTGTTTATACATATTATATACATACATTATTATATACATATTATATACATAATACTTCTCTGATTGTCAAATTTTGTCAAAAAAAATTATCTAATTATATCAGCACTTCTCTGATTGTCAAATTCTGTCAAAAAATATTATCTAATTATATCAGCACTTATCTTATTGTCAAATTTTGTCAAAAAATATTATCTAATTATATCATCACGATTGCAATAAATAATGAGATGCATCGTGGCGACCAAACTATATCACGCGCATGATATACCACTGACTTGATTTACTACTTTCTATTAAAAAACGGAAATTAATTTGAAATATAGGATTAATATAATTTAAAATTTCTCGGGAACTATTGATCATAGCGAGATACATTTAAGTTCAATCGATAGCAAATTTTATTTCACTATTTTAGAGCTATTAAATTTGAAATTAGAAGGACAATTACTATTTTAAATTTAAAATTGCTGAAATTTAGGTGCTCTAACAATGAAATAATGCTGTTTAACGTCTCGCAGTGCTATGGCGCGAATTTTAATGTTGGTGACGTCAGAGCTTTACCGGATCAGTGAAAGACAGATCTCGGCTATTATATTAGTAATTATGTGTATTTCTAAATAGCATCTAATCTTTTTCCCACTCGAGGGAGGAAAAATTTAAAGAAGATTGGCACCTCTAGTTCGAAGTATCGTATAATGATAGTGTTTTGCGATTGATTCATCTGTCTATATATTATTTTTAAAAAATTTACTCTTAATTATATAGCTACGATAACGTGCACACACACACACAAATAAGTTTTTAATAGCGTTGCAAAGCACGTGTGTATAAATGCAGCAACTAAGATAATGAAAAGTATTATTGTAAAATGTTTGTGAAAATATTTTTAAAAATTTATTAAAATTAGAGAAAAAAATTGCACGGAAATTGATACCATTGAAAAGCTAATATTATGAATCTTAAAATGGTATAAAATAGTTTCTTTGCAATAATATGCTCCGAAGTTGTTGAACAAAAACGTTAATATTTTGATTAACTTTTAATTAAAAAACTAAATAAAATTTAAAAAAAACATTTCTTATTAAGAATATACAATCCAAGGAGTAAAAATCCTCCAATGTTGTTAGCATTGGGTGAAATGTTTGACCAGCAAACTTATTTGTATCATACATGTCGCAATTTACAGATAGCATCCAGCCTGTAAAGAGTAACATGTTCAAAAGATTTACCAATCCCATTTTTAATTGAAAAATTTTGTTGATCCCAAAATTTAGAGGCTCTTAGAAAAATAAGCATTTAACAAAGAGAAAAATAAAGAGAAAATATGGAGAATGTTTTTCTTAACCATTTTGGCTTGTAAATGCTGAAAATATCAGTAAGAAGCATTCTCTACGAACGTTTTCGAGATTCCACTATTGTACGACACGACCTCACTTGGCAGTGGTGTAGAGAGAGGGCCCTGGGGACCAATCTCTAGAGACGCCACGAGCGCAATATTTTTGCATATATTTTATATTTTCAAAAGAAGAAGTCGATGAAAGAGATGGGAAGTAGTGAAAAATGAACTGTATGCCCAGGAGTGGCTCCAAAGGGGGGGACCGGGGGGGGCAACACCCCCACCGGGGGAAAATTTTGTATCCCGTCGGGGAAAATATTTGTATGTGGTATTCAACTGTAGTTAATAAATAATAATTTAGCAAAAATTTGATACCCATTTCATTACACTCGTCCCCCTGTACAGCAGATCGTGCCCCCTGCCGGCAAATCGCCCTACGTCTGGCAAACTCTAGCGCCATTCCTGTATATGCCCCTGCGTCACTTAGCTCGCTACGCCACTGTTACTTGGGAAAACGACCCTTAGCTTAAAAAACTCTGAAAGATGAACAATTCATCTGGCTTCATTTATCATGAGATTTGAATACGGCTAGGAAATATTTCTTCATGAACAATTCGCTTTGTCCGAGAGCTCCAGTAAGTATTTCACAGATTCCTTTATGCAGAAATCTTTAAATAACATGCAGCTATAACATACCAATAAAAAACTGATGAAGTCATTAAGAGCCCATCTTTTTTCTGAAATTACGATACATTTCATAATCTCCTGTTTATTTTTTAATAGCTTTTTATATCTTGCATACATAGCCGTGTCTACGCGTTTTGTTTTTATATCGACGTATTTCCTATGTGCATCTTTTTTTGTTCTCCTGTCGACGTATAGATGGCAGTACGTGTCTCATTTCTCAATGGCTTGTCTGAATTTATGCTTTCGTCTTGTCCAATTGTAAGTGAAGAGCGTTGACCTTAGTTCAAATTATAAATTATAATTTTGTGCAGTTAGGGCACAAGCTAGTCCTCACTGCAGTGGTAAACTGCTTACAGTCGATGCGTGTCTGTGTATCAGAAAACGAATTTAACGGCATCAAAACGATAATCACTAAATAACACAGCTAAATATACTAAAGGGGAAAAATACAATTTATTCTATTATAGGGGTTATCTCAACCATCATTTCTTTGTATTTTTATCAAAATAATTTTTTTCCGAAATTGTTCAATCCAATGAACTGCCTTATATTATTTTGCATCAGTATTAAATTTTGAAATTTTAAAGGATTTAAGAAATCGCCAGCTACCAGTCTATTATTGATTGTGTCTAACAGAAAAAATACATTTTCTTAACTGCGTTTCTCATATAAATAAATAGGATGAATCAAAAATTTGATTTGAACATCCCTGAGTAAGATAGAGAATTCTGAAACATAGATTAATTAGGAAAATATTGCTTTTACAGCCATTTAGAAAACAGTTTTTTAGAAATTTATTAAAATAAGACGAAGTTCAGCCAGTTGGCAGACAAGAAAATATAAAAGATACAGTGTCGAGGGCAAAATAATAAAACCTTCCACGAACACAACGAACAGAAAGGAAACAGTAATTATTTTAACCACAGTTCATTCTCCCTAAAAGGAAAGTCTGGTCTCTAATGTCGAATATTAAATTCTTATCTTCTGAATAGTGTATCGTTTATATGCATATTCAAACTCGTTATACTGCAGAAGATATGTCATTAAAACATTATTCATCAACTTTCGCAGAAAATTAGACAATTAAATTTTTAATATATTTCAATAATATATAAATATATTTCTTCAATGGCTATATTCATTTCACTTTTTAGAGAAAACGGTGAGACAAAGGTGGAAATTTAATATATAATGCACGATTTGGCTGCTGCCGAAATTACGAAGCTCAAGAAGGTTCTGAGGATTAAAATGGATAGTGAAGAGAGGGATAAAAACTGTTATTCATTAATTGCCAATTAAAGGAAATTTAATACATAATTCACAATTCGGCTGCTGCTTAAATCAGGAAGTTCAAAAAGTTTCTGAGGATCAGAGTGGATACTGAAGAGAGGGATAAAAACTGTTATTCATTAATTGGCTAAATAGGTGGAAATTTAATATATAATGCACAATTTGGCTGCTGCCGAAATTAAGAAGTTCAGGAAGGTTCTAAGTATCAAAGTGGATAGTGAAGAGAGGGAAAAAACTGTTATTCATTAATTGGCCAAATATATTATTACATATAATTCACAATTTGGCTGCTGCCTAAATCAGGAAGTTCAAAAATGTTCTGAGGAACAGATTGGACACTGAAGAGAGGGATAAAAAATATTATTCATTAATTGGCCAAATAGATGGATATTTAATATATTATTCACAATTTGGCTGCTGCCTAAATCAGGAAGTTCGAAAAGGTTCTGAGGATCAGAGCGGATAGCGAAGGGAGGGATATTAACTGTTATTCATTAATTGGCCAAATAGATAGAAATTTAATATATAATTCACAATTTCGCTGCTGCCTAAATCAGGAAGTTCAAAAAGGTTCTGAGGATCAGAGTGAATACTGAAGAGAGGGATAAAAATATTATTCATTAATTGTCCAAATATAATTTGGGAAACTATAAATGCGAGGTTTGATTGGAAAAATTGATCGTTTAGTTAAAAAATTAGGCATGTAGAAATTATATTATTACATGAGAAAGAATACATTAAAATGTTTTTTTGTGCTTTATGTTATTATTAATGCAGTTTTCACGACACGAAATCCGTTTTAATATACCTTCCTGAAAGAATCCTGGCCCCACCAATGTAGATATTTATTATGAAATGACTGGCGACGCAAATATTTACTATATGACTGGAGGAAAGATGTTAATTAGTTACATTACTCCAGAATTTAAACAGAAATCCACGTACAGGCTACGTATTCAGAAAACAGATTAATACCATCATGCTAAGGCAAACAAATCATATAAAGTATCTTTTCGGATGAAAGATGTTTCGTTGATTGACTTCTTGCCGAAAAGTAAACTAAGAAATGCTTTGAATTATTCTGATATTCTCAAAAAATTATTCAGAGGAACTCAGAACAAGAGGAGATGTATATATTCGAATTTTAGAATTTTGTTGCTTCATGTCAATTCTTGACCGCATGTTGCAAGTCACACACAGAGATTGATTAAACATTTTAGCTGGGAGCAACTGGACCAGCCACTTATTTATTGGGATATGCCGTAGATTCTGTCACAACGTCTCCTTTGCATGCAATAGTGAATGGACTGAAAGTACGCATAGAGAATGCGAGAGAGTAGTGAAATGGACTACAGCATACATGTTGCCAGTCTGACTAAGGAAAGTCTTACTGATCAGTTATTACGAACATAAACAAAACTTTAAACTACCTTCTGTATTGTGTCAGGTTGTTTTTCCTATTGTTGTTCACACGGAAGTTGCAGCCACTTGTACTTACTTGTCACTTGTTCTAAAAATTTTTTTGACAAGAAGAAGGAGAATTTCAGCAATGTGCTGTCAAAACACTAAAGAGCTTTCATTTTTCCATGCGATCTCACCTTAATCTCTTCGTCGTTGAGAACAGAGAGATCCATGTCATTCCTTCTCCAGATAATGGGTGGTGGTGGAGTACCGGTGACGTCACATTTTATTTCCACGTTGTCACCAACTCGAGCAGTGACATGGTTCACTTCCAAGGCTTTGTCCAGAGATACTACTGATACACCTGGAAAATGATGCGTGCGTATAAAGAAATTAGATTTTTAGATTAAATATTGTGATGGTGAGTGCTTTTATCGTCCACCATATTTCTAAGCAGAAATAAATCCAATGAATTACTGTCAAAGACATAAAGAATAAGATAGCTTAAATCAATTAATAATTTATATGTATAACACAGCAAAAATCACAATCGAACAGCATCCTTTAGATTGTATTTTTAGAAGTGACCAAATGTGTTTTGTGTGGAATTTCGAATATTTGGTTTTGAACAATTGATAATTTAATTTAAAATACATTGCCTTTCCCGTATAATTACTATTTTCTTTAATGAGAAAATGTTGATTGTTGAATTAATTTTTTTTTTTTTTTTTTTTTTTACAAAACGTAGAAAAAAAACGAAATTTACATACGTAAAAAAATCATAACACATATTTTTACAAATTTACTTTCCTGAGAATATGCTGACCATATCTTCAGCACAAAAACATATTTCACAATAAAGCACAAATAAAATTCGACACGTTGATTAAATATTATTTTAGACACTTCCATTGTCTAGAATTATGAAAAGCATTTTGTCAAACAGCAACAAAAACACTTATTCTATTTCTGAACAATACTTAATGTAGAATGACATGCATTATGAACTTCAAACATTAAATTCACACATGATGAACATGCATGCGTTATCAGGGGATTGCTTGGACACACAGCAGGAATGCAGGATATGCCAATGTCTCACCTGAAAAAAGAATTTTCTGCATTTGAAAAATCTTCCCAGTAGATTTTCATTTTCATTTCAATACATCTTCCTTTTTCTAATTGCTCGAATTCTTTTCTTTTTTGGGAATTAAAATTGGAAATTTGTCTTCCAAACATTACATTCATAGAAAAATTACTATAATAAGAATAATGTTATTTGCTATGGCCAACTTCTGATAAAATATAAAAACTCCACCGATTTCAGTAATATTTGTCTCTGAAATTCCTACAGAATTGGCATCATTATAATATTTCGTTTCTTCATAACCAGAAAAAATAAAATTAACTTTCAATAAACCTACATTTTCTATGTCGGATATCAATGAACTTAATATCTTGATTTCCTGTCACAGAACTGTTTTAATGGAAAAGAAAAGAAGGAAGTGAAGGTTATTTCTATTTTTATTCGAGCTGAATTTACAATAATTTGAAAACAGTTGCTGATCATGGTTATCAGACGCATGAAACATATTATTTCTTTAAAATTTTTCCTTGAATTTCAATAAAATATAAATTTATATTTAAAGTAAACGGTTAAACGTAGGCTATATAGCTTAAATAAAAATAATTCGTTAAAATTCCTTCGTATTTTTGATAATTTTAACACCCAAATTTTGGCTAAGCTCAAAGTCTTATGGTCTTCATTGCGAATCTGATATCTTTGCTTTTGCTTTCCAACTCATATACTATCTAGGATAATATTTATTTTAGTCCATTGAATTGTACGTTTGGAGAGTTTATTGCATTATTGAAATGCTTGCAATTTACTATAGTTTTTTTTTCTCTTATAACGATTGTTTGCTTTTTCTATCATCTGATATCAATATCTTGTTATTATGAAGTATTTACCTAATGACTTGACTAATAGCTTTGTATTCATCTTGTGGTGAAAGGCAGTATAATTGGCACCAACTTGGCGAGCGACTGGGTAGGGAAACGAACACCATGGGAGACCAGAGAGAAGCAAAGCAAGCCAAAGGAAAAGGGCGTCCACTTACTGTATAACTTACTAAAGGCCAGGTAGAACTCGTTGATGTTGAGGCGGCCATCCTTGTCGGCGTCGTCGAAGAGCAGCATGTCCGCCAGGATGCAGGAGGTGGACAGCTGCCCCAGGTGGTCCCGTTCAGCCGCCTGCCACAGCTCCTCTGCCTCCAGCTGCCCGTTGTTGTTCTGGTCGTAGTGGGAGAACATGATGCTCACCAAGTACTCATTGCCTACAACACAAATGCGCATATATACAGTCAGTAGAATCGATTAAGTGGCGCAAATGCTTTTGCCTACTGATTACCTCTTCCCAACCCGTAAATATGCGCACTGGGTCTGAGAGACCCGTTTAAGTTTTAGTTCTCATATTAATACTAAATATAATTTCGAATGATATAGGCTTTAATATAAACGTTATCAATAGAATACCAATCGTGCTCCCTGAATACCTGAGAATAGATAAAAGAGGCGAATCCACTTTAAAGTCGAGTGTCGGAGTGAATACAAGGGTTTATATGGACAACTAGCCAGTTGGAGTGCATCCAGAGATTGACGAACCAATGATCACTATAGGTTGACCTCGAGTAAAACATGGTTAAGCAAATATACAGGAAATATTTGTCTTGAAATATGCTATCGAAAGAATACTAGAGAATCTTTTGCTTCCTAATAGGGTGCAATACTAATGATTCACGCAACCGAAAATTATCAAGAGCAGCAGTTACTAGGCCAATCTATAAGGAAATATATTTTAAGAATTTACATTTAGAATATTAAGTTTCGAGGATTTTTTGTAAAGCTTGCACAACTGAAATCTGTCTTAACATTTCTTGTCCAAAGAAATCAATCAGTAAGATCACTTTTATGAAATTCTTGCCTGAAAAACAATGAACCGAACTACATTTTGAAAAAAAATATATATGAAAATAAAAGCGTTGTTAAATGTTTTCATCAAACATATTCGAGCTCCCTTTTTAAGTTTAGAATCTTAGAATTCACAAAGAATTGAAGATGCATAAATGTTACCTGATTTTTTACTATCCATGAGTTTTTCATTGTTGAAGACGAGCAAATTCTCTTTCATGAAATCATAGTCTTCGTGAGAACACTCTCTCTGGGTCGAGTCTGGATTCGGATCTGCTGTAACAACAATTGTTCTTCTAGACTCGAAGGGCGGTAAATTCTTCCATGGAAGTCCATCTTCTTCTGTTTTCTTTTCGTGGGAGGGAGCAGCAGCTGGCTTTGTTGGTTTGGTGGTTTTCTCGAGGTCTGTAAGCAGGAACCAAGTATTAGTAAATTCTGCTTCATATTGCCTTTTTTCGTAATATGTGTTCCGTTATAGGTCAATGCAATTGTATCACATACTTTTTTATAATTTATCTCACCAGTAGTTAATAGAAAGGGTGTCAACTCATAAGTACCGTTACAAGTCTCATCCATTTAACGTTTCCAGATTTTCAGACACGCAAAGTTATGTTCAGCGAATTCGTTTTCAAGAACTGATATTCAATCGTGTTTATACAATAAGGAAGCATATCCCAAATATAATTTAGAAACATAATTCATAATTATGACAGAAATCATGACATTGGCAAAACATGACAGAAAAATTCTAATGCTTCATTCCTTCAAAATTATTTATTGGTTCTGTTTTGTAATGCATTCCAATTTCTTTTTGATTTGGACAACAAATTACCCGCAATTGCGTACAAATTTGAAAAGTGAATCCAAAATTTATAAAATAGTGGTAGCTTCTTGATTGCATACTGTTTTCAAATAATGTCATCTCTAGACCAAAGTTTTCACTGCACTCCAAAGGACTTTTGGCATCACGATACGGATTCTTTATTTATTTACTTTTATTAAATTTAATCGAAGTTCTTCCACTCAAATTTCATCTTTAGAGCTTTCTGTATTTCTTGAGAATTTCTAAAATTTTAAATTCCTGAAAACCCTTAAAAATTACTCCTCATTTTATAATTAAATCGAAAGACCTCATTTTATAATTAAATCGAAAGACCTCATTTTATAATTAAATCCAAACATGAACATGGAATGTTGTCAATTAAATTTGTACAAAGTTTAAAAATTAAGTCAAGGTTTTTGAATATTGTTTTATTAAATACACAATTTGTTGTTTCGATGTACACAAACACTTGCAATGATGCATCTTTCTATAACTGCTAAATATTATGTTTTATTACTCCAGTTTTAGTGGGCTTACATTAACACTAGTCTAGGTAAATTAATTGAATGGATATATTACATTATACTACTAAGGTGTTATGAACTGCATTAAAATACAAGTTTTAACAAGATATTTCAAGAGATACACTTAGATTTTTAAGCATATGAAGTTTTAATATTATTGATTTTTTGTAAATATTAAATATATAATTAAAATATAAAATTTGCACTTTTATTAGCTTTAGATAGAATTAAATATTCCTTATTACTTCTTTTCCTCTTATATGCATCAGAAAGAGCAATTACAATGCTAAATTTATGGCTTTAATAACACCTAACAAATTTTGTAATTAAGTAGCAAGCAAATGTTAAGACAAACAACATTTTGGGAACATGAAAATAAATACAGGAAAGGGTTAAATGCATTAACGCATACCGAATGAGCAATGAAATTGCAGCTCTCTGTTAATAAGCGTGTGGAATTTTAGTAATTGTGTGTATGAACTTTCTTTTGTTTCATCAGAAGTTCTAAAATTTTGCTATGCAGAAACATAGATACGACACGACCAAAGATAACCAACACACAGCATGAGGCACGCGTGAAAGAAATCCCCAGACAATTTTGGGACGCACAGTTTACACTGGTTGACAAATGCTCAGGAACACTTTCAAGATTTCGAAAAATTTGGACTTAATAGGAATACAATGGATCTCAATCAGTTGCTGAGAATCGTGGAGCATAGTATCGTCGAAGATTCAGTCACGAGGGCAATTGGGGGGCGGGGCACCAGAAAGGGATGAAGAACAAATTAAAGTTGAACACAAATGCTAAGGAACACTTTTAAGATTTCGAAAAATTTCCACTTAATAGGAATACAATGGTTCTCAATAAGTTGCTGAGAATCATGGGACACAGTATCTTCGAAGATTCGGTCACGAGGGCAATTGGGGTGGGGGCACCAGAAAGGGATGAAGGAGAAAATGCAGGTTGACCCATCCTGTATCACAGAAAGCTGAGAACGAGATGTAACTTTCATCCCACTGATGTGCATAATATTTACATGCATTTTCGCGAACACAGCTAAAATATTCGGGAAGATATGAAGGTTTTCTTAAGAAATCCCTAATTTTTCCGAGTGTTTTTTTCTTATAACCTGCAGAGTTTTCAAGAAAATTGCACGAAACTTACAGAATATTTGACAATATGTGGAAGAAGCTTTGATTTAAAATTTAAATTAAATAATTTGAATATTACAGGAAATATGAGTATTATGAGTATTTTTAGTAAATAATTATTTGCTACGCATGTGCGAAACGTATCGAAATTTTTCTTTCATAACTTCAGAGCCAGAGATATAGGGAAACTTATATAAAAAAAATCCAGTTCAATACCATTAGTATTTAGGAAGATATCGGCATTGCATCTTGGTGAATTGCGGTACACTCTAAGAGAAGCTAAATGATGAGGGTTCTTGCCGAAACTGATATTTTTAAACTTGAATCTTTGAATAGTAATCGTCAAATTGTAAATTAAATTATTTGTTTAACTTATAAGTATACATGCGTATTCAGGATATTCAACTTTCTTAAAATTCAATATTCGAAGATTGAAGTTTAAAAAATATGAGTTTGTGCAAGTACCCTCATCATTTAGCTTCTCGTAGAGTGTACCGAAATTCACCAAGTTGCAATGCCGATATCCTTCTGAATAATGATGGTATTGAACTGGAATTTTTATATAATTTGATACGATTTTACTAGATATCTGGCTTTGAAATTATGAAAGAATTTCGCTACGTGTCGCATATGCGCAATGAAAAATTATTTGCTACAAGCGTTCATATTTCCTTTCATGTTCAAATTTTTTAGTCGAAATTTTGATACAATGCTTCTTTTCTATATTGTTAAGAATTCTGTAAGTTTCGTACAATTTGGTTGAAAACTCAGCATCTTATAAGCAAAAAACATGCGGAAAAAAATAGGGACTTTTTTCTATAAAAACCTTTATATCTTCTTGAATATTTGTGCTGTGTTTTCGAAAATGCATGTAAATATTATGCACATCAAACATAACCATTGATAAAGTTACATCTCGTTATCAGCTTTTTGCGAAACGGGATGGTTCGAACACCATCTTGGTCTTCATCCCTTCCTGGTGGCCTCCCTAACTGCTCTCGTGACCGAATTTTCGAGGATACTATGTCTCAAAATTCTCATCAACTAATTGCGAACCAATGAATTCCTATTATGTCCAAATTTTTCGAAATCTTAAAAATGTTTCTTAGCATTTGTGAACCAGTGTAATTTTGAATAGTAGTCAGATGACGGGGAAGACACCTGAGCCGAGCCACCATTAGGACTTTTGACCATCGGTCACACATTTACTAAAACGTCACATGCTAATCAATGATGAGCTGCGATTTCATTACTCATTTACAATACATTAATATATGTATCCCTTGCATACTTTTATTTTCTTGTTTTAGGACAGGCTCAAAATTCCTTCCGGATGTGATTTGTGGCTCAAATCCGAGTCTTATAAAGCGAACATGGTCAAAATCGGATAATTAGAAAGAGAGATAAGAGATCTTAAGCTAAATTACATTTTTTCTCTTTTTTCCCCCAATTTCGGCCAAAATTCACGAAAAATGAAATTTACGGATAGTGTCAAAATTCCTTCGGGGTGTGATTGGGGGCTTAAATGTGAGTCAGATAAAGCAAACCTGGACGAAATCGGATCGTGAAAACGAGAGATACAGATTTTTATCTAAATTCCTTTTTTACCCAATTTCGGCCAAAATTCACGAAAACTGAAATTTAAAGATAGATTAAAATTTCCTTCGGGATATGACTTGGGGCTCAAATCTGAACAATATAAAGCAAACCTGGACGAAATCGGATAGGGAAAACGAGAGATACAGATTTTTATCTAAATTCCTTTTTTTTCCCAATTTCGGTCGAAATTCACGAAAACTGAAATTTAAAGATAGATTAAAATTTCCTTCGGGATATGATTTGGGGCTCAAATCTGAGCATTATAAAGCAAACCTGGACGAAATCGG
>BGPR01017679.1:0-12085 GCA_013235015.1 Araneus ventricosus | reverse complement strand
ATCCGTGAAACGAGAGATACAGATTTTATCTAAAATTCCTTTTTTCCCAATTTCGGTCAAAATTCGAAGAGCAGAATTTAAAGATGATTAAAATTTCCTTCGGGATCGACTTGGGGCTCAAATCTGGACAATAAAGAAGAAGCAAACCTGGACGAGGAAATCAGATCTCATTGAAACAGAATGCAGATTTTATCAAATTCCTCTTCTTTTAATTTCAGCCAAATTCACAGAAAGCTGATTTAAAGATAGATTAATTTTCCTTCAGGATATGATTTGGGGCTCATATCTGAGCAATATAAGCAAACCTGGGCCAATGGAAGATTAGGGAGCAGAGATACAGGAGAGTTTAATCTAGAAGATTACATTTTTCCCCATTTCGGCCCGAAATCTCGAAAAATGAAATTTAATACCACACAAGACTTAAAAAACATAATTAAGATTTTTCAGTGAATCGTTTTTAAACCTGGAACTTTTCCGGTTTCGATTGCGTAGCCTCACAGAAAATATCTTCTATCAAAATAGCACCAATTTTGATGCTGAAGTCTTTCAACACCATATTGCAGTTTACATTGCTGTGATTTACTTTTTCCCAATTTCGGCCAAATTCACGAAAACTGAAATTTAAAGATAAATTAAAATTTCCTTCGGGATATGATTTGGGGCTCAAATCTGAGCAATATAAAGCAAACCTGGACGAAATCGGATGATCAAAAGGGGAGATAGAGGAGAGTTTAATCTAAATTACATTTTTTTTCCATTTCGGCCGAAGATCTCGAAAAATGAAATTTAATATACAGAAGACTAAAAAACATGATGGATCTTCAGTAGAATCGTTTTTTTAACCTAGAACCCTCCGGTTTAGAATCCGTGGTCTCACAGAAAATATCTTTTATCAAAATAGCAGCAATTTTGATGTTGATCTTTCTTACCATATATTGCAGTTTACATTAGCTTGATTTACAGAAATAAAGTTTAAGGTAACTTTAAGAATCTTTAATAAAAGTTCATACGCTTTTTCTTCAGGCATGCATCTCTGTGGTCTATGACGATATTCTTGTCAGTGAGACAGGCTGTTCTGTGGAGCTCGCAGTGATTGACGTAGAAATGTCCATCCGATCCACACACTGGCTTCTTCCTCTTCTTACAGATGCGTTGGCAGATGCACACGGCCTCTCCTAATTGGTTCACCTCGCACTCGCGACCACGCCCACATACAGTTGTCTCACAAGGATCTATGAAGAAAAATAAATAGCAGTGAGGTACAAATAATTCGTAAGGAGATGAAAGACGTAAAGTAGAAATTTTGATAGTTGTATCAAGTTAAACACATATATTTATGATAACATTTCAGATATTTATCTTTAAAAATTTAATTTTAAATTTAAAAAATATTTAAACGAGAAACAGTTTACTAAAATATTTCAAATATGGTGTCAGGTTTATTATAATTTTGAAAATGCCTGCGACATCGACCCCACTTCTAACTGTATCTCAAATGTTCCTTTGTGAATTCACTAAGAAAGTTCATGAAAAATTTGTGTCCCAAAATAATGAGGAATTTAAGAATAATTTATTAATGTCTAATTCTTGTTTTTTTGCAATTAAAAAAATTGTGAAAAAGACTTTTAGTTGATCAGATTGTTTTACGGTCATTATTTTATTTTTGCATAATTTTTCTAACCAGATAATTTGGCTTACTTGGATGTATTCATGACAATGGCTTGCATTTAACTGTACGATATGTGCTTACATTTGCTACAGCTTACAGATAGAAAACCATGGCTCACTCAGCTGTGTTGATAACAATTTCTTGTATTCATTTGTGCGATAGCGGCTTGCAATTTTTCATCGACTGAATTTTATTCGATAAGAAACAAACCCAAATGTCAAAATGGTTTTTTTTCTCTTTTTTCCTTTAAATCCCTAAGTTCAGAATTCTTTCAGTAACGTCATGTTTCTTTAAACGCCTGAGTAGCTTTTATAAAGGATTTCTTATATAATTTATCATTATTTGCGGTTGTTACAGAAAAATAAAACAAAAGTTTATCGGTGATCTAAATGTAAAGCTCTGCCGAAATATACATTTTTAATATATAGCAACATAAATAATTTTCACATTTTGTTTCTAGTAGTTAAATGGAATTCGAATTCATTAAATTTGGAACATGATCTGTATTCTTCTCGCATTTAGTTCTTCTTTAATTAGAAATAGAAAAAAAAGTTAGTGTGCAAATATCTCTATATAAAAAATAAATTATTTAATAAAAATACATTTCAGCTGCAATGAAATAAAAAAATCAATTATTGCTATGAAACACAATTTATATAAACATCATAATCAAACGTTTTTTGAAGTAATTTATCATTAAAAACGTTTCTTGTAAATAATTTGAATGTTAGCGTTTCATTTTTGCTAATAGACGAGTAAAACGTGATATAAGAAAAAAGCCATTTATTTACTTTTGATTTCTTATGTTTCAGTGATTTGTTTTAATGATTTTTTTTCGTGGTCACAAAATATGTACTTTTTTATAAGTAAAAGAGTTCGCAGTCCGCATTAAACAACGGTTAATTTTTTTTTCTTCTGATGCGACGTAAAACTTTTTTATGCACTTCATAAATTTATACGAGGCTGAGCACTCTTACTAGTGAATAAATAAATAACTTCTTTTTTCATTAAAGTTTAATAGAAAAACAAGGTGATTTTTTTCGGTTACCACGAGGTGCACTAATAGAAAAATGAAAAAAAAAAAAATGGATTGTTCAAGCATCTGGGCATGCGCAGAAAAATACTAACACTTTTGGTAACAATTCATAAAAAAAGTTGAAGAATAAGTTCCAACAAAATGTTGGAGAGATTAGAGGAAAAAATCCCAGAAAAAAAGAGAGTCTCTATCAGATCCAAGGGGTAAGGAAAAAGTTAAAAAAGGAAGAAAAAATGTAAAAGTCTCCACAAGTAGAAAAAACAGATTTCATTCTCCTCGAAAGAAGAACAGTTCTTTTTTTCGTTCAAAAAAAAAGGAAGAGAAGTAAAATTCTTTCTTCTCTCCAAACAGCTGCAATTGGACAATGCAGGATGGAAACAACAATATTTTGAGCTGGTGGGTTAAGTTATTTTGCAACAAAGGGCCTTCTCAGGAATGCTGAGCTTTCCAAATCTCGAGAAATCTGTGGTTGGCATTCACCTCGACAATCTAAACCACACAATCTTTTCCACTTCTTTTCCATGAAGTGGAGGAGGCAGAATGTGAAAGAGATGATCCATTCTAACTAGTTTGCTCTACAAAAGTTTTCGGAAACGTTGTTAATTGTCCGTGGCTAGGTAAGGCCTTTGATTGTTTCTTTTATAATAAACAGACCAGAATAAACATATTTGATTGAGTTTTTAACATCATTGATTAATTTTGAATTTTTCTTGTGAAGAACCGTTTACACACCATCAAACTTTATTGAAAGGTTGACGATTTAGGTATATTAACCCTAATAGCATACAGAAAATGGTCAATATTAGTCGGGGAATATTGTGGAATGTTCAATGGGGAGCATTATCACAACGCGAACACTGTATAGTGCCTGACTTAAATATATTTGCTGGTGGTAAATTTAATTATGTCATTAAATGTTATTTATTTTATATACAGGGTGCCCACTAAAGTTGCTTACCACCCTTTTAACTACCGAATGGCTGCAGCTACCGTCATAAGAGTGGTGTCTAGGAATGCTAAAGTGACTATGCGCTATTGGATGAAACCACTTATGGTGCCACCTGGTGGAAAACGGTGGAGTTAGCGTTATTATCTTTAAAACGGTACGATATAGAGAAAAAAGTGAACTACAAAGTTGTAGAACGTCATCAATTTAGTACAAAAAGACACCTTGTGGTTATGAATGCTAAAAACAGAACGCTTAAAATGCACGTTTGTTTGTTTGCGGCTTCCGGAACTGTGACGACACGAAACTTGAATGTTCACCTGTTTCGACTCCAATATGGACTTTTTCCTGTGGGGATACCTCAAACAGCAGGTGTATGCGACCCCTCCTCCAACATCACAGGACCTTCAACGACGCATTATGATTGCTTGTGACAACGTGACACCCTCTATGCTACACTGTGTGCAATGTAAAGTCCAAGCAAGGGTCCAGATGTGCACTGTAGCTAACGCAGATAAGTTTGAACATCGAAAATAAAGGTATCTTGTGATAACTAGTTGTTTTTTTCTGTTTTGTCACGTGCCAGTGTAGGAGATCGCGAACAAACAAATACGTGTTTTAAGCGTTTTGTTCTACATTTACGTTCACAAGGTATCTTTTTGTACTAAATCGATGATGCTCTACAACTTTGTAATTCACTTTTGTCCTCTATCTCGTTCCGTTTTAGAGATAATAACGCTAACTCCATTGTTTTCCACCAGATGGCGCTGTAAGTGATTTCATCCAGTAGCGAATAGTCACTTTACCATACCTAGACACCACTCTTATGCAGATAGCTGCAGTCATTCGCTTGTTAAAAGGGTGGAAAGGGACTTTAGTGGGAACCCTGTATATTACATATAAGTTTAAAATGGAAGTTGTTTAATTATATGTTCTTCCAAAAACAAATAAAAGTTGAATTAGAAGAGATACAATTTTTCGTTTTATTTATATTTTTTTGTAAACATGCACCATTTATTTTTTTTTATAGTCAATAAAATTTTCATCCAACAAAGAACAGGTTCAAATAATAATAAAAATAATCCTTTATATCTATGGGGCTTTTTAGTACCTCTTCCCATTGGCAGATTTGTTGAAAAATTGGTACAAATCTACAGTGTTGGCTTAAGGATTGCATGGAAACTTTTTTTTCCGAAACTTGGATCTTGATCTATTGCGTTGCATTACATTTTATTTTTTTTAACTTCAGATAAATCTAAAACGTTGGGATTGATAAAAATGTGGAAGACGAATTTTTTGTCTACTGAAATATTTTCATTAGAATTACTTTATATATATGTTTGCATACATATATACAATGTATTGTTTTTATATCTGTGTTTTATAGGTAAATATCGTAAGTCAAATTTTGCTGGTTTTGATGTTTTCATCATATTTGTATTATTCCGAGGATATCTTACGATAAACCAAGTCTCGTAGCTGTAGGTAAAAAAAAAACTATCTCAAAAAATAAATTGGAACTAAAATGAATTGCTTTGGAACTTTTTTCGACTTTCCTGTAAAATGTTAAAATTGTAACTCACGATAGTTTGCCTCTGAAAGTAGAGATATATAATAAAGGCAAAGACCCGAAAATGTGCTGCCATCTGATGTAGAACCAATCAACTAAGTTCAGTTTATTGATATATATGGCTTATTATTTACTTTTATGACGATCGTTGCTTTTATCTCAAATATAAGAGATAATGTTAGTTTTTTGTGCTCTGATTTCTCACGTCTGTTTACAATGATTTCTGATATTTTTCTTTATAGCCTAAGGAACTCCTTTTTAAAAATTAATGTCACTTCATTTTTGTCAATTAACTAATCTTGTTATTTACTGAAACTAAAGACCATCTTAGATGTTTCAGTTTATTTCTTACAACCATTACGCATTTAGGGGAAACTAGAGATACTTGACCATACTAAGACTCTTTTAATTATGACTCTTTTAATTTAGTACTTTTAACCTAATATCGGAATTTCGTGTATATCCAAATTATCGATAGAATTAAGAAGAATTTATCGAAGAATCAAGTATCCCTAGCTTTAGGGTCAAGTATCCCTAGTTCAGGGATACTTGACCCTAAAGTTACCCTACGGTTAGGGATACTTGACCGTACGTGATTTCATGAAATATATTTATTTTGTGATTAAATGAGATATCGATTTAGCATAAGTATGTAACTCATTTTTAAAAACAAATAATTTATGATGAAAAAATTTAAATAATCGAGAAATATTAGAAAAAAATATATTTCATGAAATTACGTACGGTCAAGTATCCCTAACTTTAGAGATACTTGACCCTAAACTAGGGATACTTGACCCTAAGGCTAGGGATACTTGACCCTAAGGCTAGGGATACTTGACCCTAATTCTAGAGATACTTGATCCTAAGGCTAGGAATACTTGATTCTTCGATAAATTCTTCTTAATTCTATCGATAATTTGGATATACACGAAATTCCGATATTAGGTTAAAAGTATTAAATTAAAAGAGTCATAATTAACAAAAAGCATTAATGAAATTATTAATAAAAATAAAATAATATGGCATTTATGAAACGCAATTATTAATAATAAAATTCTAGTTAATAAATTAAATTAGTTAACTCATTAATTTAAATGTAGTTAATAAACTAAATTAAATTAGTTCCAAATTGACTAAAATAAAATATTAAATTAATTAATGATAAAAATTATAGCAATGGAACTGGGAACCTAGCAACGTCAGTAGCGCATTAAAGAATTGCCAGTTTGGCTAAAATTAGAATAGAATATAACAGCACCAAAATGAAAAGAAAGGATTTTAAAAATGTTGAACAAATCAAGAAATTTGAAAAGCTAAATAGACGTACTCGGTTCTCATAATATTATAATGCAAACAGAAGCAAAAGAAGAAAGATATATTCTACGAGCAAATTCAAACCAGCAAAGAGACGAACTCAACCGAAATGGCGAAACTTTAAAAAGAAACTAAAAGATAACAAATAGTTCGAGCAAAAGATTTTTATTACAATAATAAATGAATAAAAATTGTTTCTTTTCGTAAGAGAGGAAAAAAATGGAATAAATATATTTCAATTCATGTTAAAATTCTTATTAAAATAATTATTTGTATTATTTGAAACTATCACATTAAAAATAAATTTTATTCATTAAATAATTACTAACAAGCCATTTTTAAATATTATTCTCTATATTTGAGTTCCCATATTGCCGACAAACTCCACGCAGCAGAAAACTTATCTCAATTAAAAATGTGATTCGATCGGTTACAACATCGAAGCTGCAATAGCTTTTAAAAGAGTCAAGTATCCCTAACTTTTTATTGTAAAGTATCCCTAACTTGACTTTTTCTAAATAATCTAAAAATTAAACCACTTAGAATTAAAATATTGCATGACATCGTATATCAAATTATAGATAGAAGTATGCTTAAAACTCAGAAATATTTTAATATCACATCTTAATTAGTAAATTTCCTATCCACTGAGGAATGAAAAAGTGAAAAATTACTTTTGGATCCACAAAACATATTTATCTATACACCATTATGATGGCTTTTCAGATTGGAATCAAAATTACCTCAGAATGGCCAAGTGACCAAAGGTCAAATAAATATGCCACACAAAAATTACCATTTATCTCACAATCTGAGAAAGTGTCGTAGGGTCAAGTATCTTTAGTTTCCCCTACAAGATGAAGAATAAAAATGTAGAAGTTTGACTAAATATAAAATAGAAGCAGCCGACATATTTTCTTTTCTTCTTAATTGATTTCAAGCATATTTTTCAATTCATTAGTAAAGATTTCATACTTGAATGCGTTCTGTTTGTGTCCAAATTATCACACAGCATGCATTCACTGCATTTAAAATCTTCCATATTAAATGTCACCAGTGGCGTAGCAAAGATCTTCAGTCATATTTGCCTTTAAAATATAAAATAAGCTCACCTTTAATTTGCTACCTGAAGCGACCAAAAATATCTATGACCACTAGCACTCTGCAGATACGTCACTACAGCATGATTATCTATGATACATTGTTTCAGTTCTGCTAAAACATGGAGAATATCTGTGTTTGTAACTTTTGATTTGCTACCTGAAATGTCCAAAAATATCTATGGCCACTAGCACACTGCCGTTACGTCACTACAGCATGAGTATTTATGATACATTGTTTCAGTTCTGCTAAATCATGGAAAATATCTGTGCTCGTAACCAGAGTGGTTAATCACATTTTATAAAAATAGAAATCTAACTATTAACCCGGGAGGTCGCGCATCGGGCCTGCGAGGCCCGGATGCTGCAAGAATTTATTAACAAAATTAACCCCTCAATGAAAAATGTCCAGATTCAAAGTATCTGCATTCCAGGTAATTTACCTGCTGACAATTGGCAATTCAAAAATTTCCCCTCATTTTTTATCTCAGAAAACAGACTGTCGTGCCTCTGAAGCCCGATGCGCGCTCGCGCAGTAGGATTTGTTAAAGAACAGACAGATCACAAAATTTTAGCGCTATTCGAACTACAGATATATGATATAAAGATTAGAAACGCTTTTAGCTGAAAATCAACTAATTAAGAAACGATTGACAAAGAAAATTAAGGAATTATTGCTGTTGAATTAGTTAGATTTTGTAATTCGAATTCTGAAAAGGAATTAGACAATGTATGTGTTATTTGTGAATCCACCGATTATTTAAAAGAAGACTGTGTTAGGCAGAGACTGACAAGTATATAAAACTCCGATTCCAAGAACCAAATGACAGGAAAGATCAAAACGCCAAATTATGACTGGATAATTAATATAAATTCTACTACTGTGTTAGCGGGGAAAAATGATCACAAACGTATAATGTTTCAATATCTATTGGCGGCAAGTTACTATAGATGCAGAAAACACACTTTCTTTGGTGTGAACCGAAAAAGGATTAAGGTCTCCATTTTTCCCTATTACTTATGACTGACGGTTCATTACACATACAGAAAACAGAATTGCAATTCTATCCTCATCACTTAGTCCCAAACCATGTGCATTGGTGTGCCTTATATAATACTCTGACTAAACCTCTGGAAGCATTAAACGAGATTCCCTGCCCCTGAAATAAATTCCCTCCCTCGAGGGAAAATTCTGCAGGCAACCGATATCGAAAATGGTAAGAAAAAAATGGAAAAAGGGGAAAAAAAGAAACGAGGATTGGATGAAAGTTTTTCTTCTGTAGGAGAAAGAGCCGGGGAAGCGGCGGAGCAATGATGCGTGGTGGAGGAGAGGATGCTCTGTGACTAGGGTTGCCACACAAGAATGCGTCAATCATCATAAAGAAAATGTGCCAAGAGGAACGAAGAAAATAAGATGGAAAAATATTCAGAGGCGTCCTGACAGCGAATTACGTGGGCGGAAAAAGAATGACAATCTAAATTAATATAATTGCTTTAATGCCACTTTTGGTTCTAGACAAAAGGGCCTCCGTTTTCATTTGTTTATTTCTTTGCTGTTGTCTTTTCCCTTTAATTCTTTATGTTGATGTTTTTCGACGGTGTCTTTTTTGTATTTAATTTTTTTGTTGTAAATGTTTTTTAAAACCGGGTATAATTGAGTCCAGCGTTTTGTTTTGAAATCACTCTCTTAACACGAAGCCTTGCCATTGTTTTGAAAAGACGATATATAGCGTCGTCGAGGGGACTTTTAATTTAATTGCTCTTTTTTTATGAAGCTTATTTTACATTTCTTTCTGAATTCTTTCATCGCATCATATATGAATATTCTTTATCTAGGAGGAGGTTTTAATCTTTTAAATGAATTAGAAATGATTCAAGATAAACGGAAGTACTAATTATAATTTTCAACATCTCTTTTATTTATTTTCTCTCGCTAATAAGAAATTCATATACATTTTAAGTACAGTTGGAAACAAATAGTTATTTATTATCTCAAGAATGTTTGTTAAGATATTTGTTATTTTTATTTTATTGACCCAGTTAACATAAATAGTGTAAGTCTAGTAAGCGAATCAGCAGGATAAACATTTTGGGAAAAATCGAGACTAATGCAGTACAAACTCACTACACAATCAAACATGTAATAAACAAATATTATAAGGAATATAATAAGTGACAGAAAGGTTGTGAAAATAGATAAATAAAATCTATTGAAATAAACGTAAATAAAGAAATATAAATCAAAATACATGAAACATAACCCCATCCACCACCAGATTTCAAACAACTGCATAAAAACGTCCATAATAATAAAAAAAAATCGAAAACCTATAATTAAGCCTTCTATTTTGGAAAGAACAAAAAAAGTGATGTCTATAAAACTATTTAGTGAAGGAAAGAAAGTTAAGTATATCAGTCGTTGGGATAGTCTATTGCATACGGAATCACTTCTTCGAAATATTTCTCGAGTTTTAAAAATTGTATTCTTATTAAAGAGTATATTTCGAATCAATCTCTTTTAAAATTATATGAAGATTTATTATAATGGCATTTTTGTAAGCATTCAAAAGCAAAATAATTCACGTCCCCTATTTTGTGTGGACGCATTCAAAAGCATAATAATTCACGTCCCCTATTTTATGTGAACGCATTCAGAAACATAATAATTCGCTTCCCCTATTTTGAGTGGACACATTCAAAAGCATAATAATTCACACACACACCCTATTTTTCTGCAGATAGGTGGTGGTAAAATCAGTATTTTCGCGTTTAAGATAAGAACGATTGTTCAGATATTACAGAAGTTAGAAAAGTTGTTTAGAGCAAAATATATTTACTAGCAGTTATCCATCAATAACATAGTAGATGAATCCATAAATCAGAGGAAAATGTCCATAAGATCTTTCTTTGAATCTTAATCAACATTATTCAAAAACTAGCCGTTGTGATCGAGATTTGTGCTGGAGGATTCAATGATTTTCCTCCAGCGAAACACAAATGTAGTCAATTCTCTCCTAAAATCTCTCCAGGAGGACAAGCAAGCACCGTATATTGCTCCACAATCCCTTTTCCAAACAGAAGATGCTACATCCTCTCTTTATAATGAGTTGTTATTGATTCACTGTTTTCAGGCTAATCAACTGGGTGAACCCACTACCAGTTAATACGATATTAACTAGCTACTTTTGACAACGTTGCACGGGCAATCTTGAATAATGGGATATTCCCGGGCGGAGAAGTGAGATCATTGAGGCCTTCGGATCCATATTTTTCATATGCCCGGCTCCGTTTTTTTTCAAAATGTGTCACTTACTTTCTCCAAAAAATGTAAATATTCTTTCAAATCTAGTCTTTTTTTATTACTAATTTTCGATTAATGCTTACTTATCCGGTTATTTTTTTTTACATATGTGTCAGCTAACGTAAACGTTACGTTCCCCAAAACGTATTATCTTTCTTTGTTCTTCTGTTTCTTCGGCTCTTGCTCAATTGCTTTCTACGTTGTCCTTTACTGGCAATATCTATTTTCTTTGTTCTTCTGTTTTCCTCAAGCTCTTCTCTCCTGCCCACGCTGGCCCTGCATGTCGACAAATCTAGCTGTGTGGCCCGGCGTTGCGCAGGCTATCTCCGAATATTTATCATTCCTGTAAGATTTGTAAAAAAATTATTCCATTGTCCTAGCGAAATGAAAGGTATATCCTCAGAGGTTCCCAACCTTTATTCCTCGCGCACCTCTTGATTAATTTTTGACATATCCTCCCCACCGTCTATGTAAGATGTTTTTATCAATAACTTAAAGTTAAATAACTCAGTTTGACATTTGCCTGGAAAAACATCTGCTCGACTTATTTTATTTTTTTATTGCATTTTTTTACAATAGTGATAGTTTAACGCATAAAAACAAATGGAAATCAGTATTGTAATAATTTGCATTAACTTAAAGATTGCTAATGATACACTCCGTATTAATAAACTATTCAAGTGTTGTTATAGTTATTAAATGCCAAGGGACTTGGAGAAACAAAGTTCTATAACTTTTTAATCCCTTATGTTTTCTTGTTTCCGCCCTTAACAACTTTATTTCGCGTACTCCCAATGGTGCTTTGCATGGCAGGGGAATACGTACCAGGGTTGAGATCTCTAATTTCTATCTAATTCTTGTCTGGCTGTATGGCCTGGCGTTGCACGAACAAATCAAATAATACCTGAGGTCACGTGACCTTATGCCTAATGTGTCTGTTATAATATTGTTGAAGTGTATTTGTAGTGTTTCACCTCCTGCTTCAAGCTGGGTGTGGATGAGAGGTCCCTGTGGTAAATTTGGCCATGAATTCACAAACAATACGCTCCTCTTTGCAGATAATTTTAATCTAACATTGAAACACTGGTACGACCTTATGTTATTTTTGAAATGCACTGATAATTCATCGGAGAACAATACGTAACG
>BGPR01017677.1:0-15664 GCA_013235015.1 Araneus ventricosus | reverse complement strand
CCTTTAAACCCTCTGTATGCCCCGCGTAACCCCCACGGTCAGGACTTTTTTAGTGTTTAGGGCACTAATCCTACAACGTGCCAAATTCAAAACACACCATTTTTTTCCCCTATTTTTCCTTCGTTGCTATAAGCCTCTCAGACCAGGCGAGGCGGTCTCCAGGTGGCCTAGGGGAGCTTTTCCTTAACACCGACGAGGTCTGTCACAGAGGCGATTTGGCTTCTTCAGACTGGAGGTGGTTCTTGGAACTCTTAAGGAGATAAGCGCGGTGTGAGGGGATCAATCATTCTTGCCAACCACAGTTCATTTCCGTGAGACTTAAGGGACGGTAATAGAAGGGTCTGGGGTGGTGGGGTAATGACCACCAAGGTTGGGAGAGGTCCAATTCCTTCCAAAAGTCCCGGTTTTAACTCTTTAATCGTGAGCACTTTTCTTCTAGCTTCTTTAAAACCCCATTCAGTTAAAATTATGCAGATTCACAATGTGGAAATAAGTATCGCATGAAAAATTGCATCATTTCATTTTTCATCTGAAATTTAACTTTCAAATCATTCCACATATATGTAGGCAGATACAAACCCAATTCTAGAAACAACTTTCGGACTTAAGGTCTAAAACATTGGGAAATTTTCGAATTACTTTCACTTTCAGGTGGTACTGAAACTGGTGTATACAGAGTATAAACGTTATCTCGAGGCTGAGTTTGGAAACTTGTAGGAGGGTAGGATACTTGGTATTGTATATACAGGGCCATTTTCAACCTCAGATGGACCATAAACAAGAATAAAGAGCAGAGTATAAAATGATTTATTACCAAAGTTTATGTACAAACAGTTTACTTTCACACATAATCATGAAAATTCAGACATTTGTAATATAAATTGAATACCGATCCCTCTTCGAAGAACATTTCCGCCAGTGATGTGGTCGTTGTAACGTTGCTGAGTTCCCCATTGTTAATGGAAGCTTTGGCCTCAGAGTTCTTCAAGTCGGATAGAAAATCACTCGTCGCTAAGTCGGGGCTACACCGGGTGATCAGACACGTCTCATTTAAACCCATCAAGGCGTCTGAGCCTTAACAGCATTGTGAGGGGCGTGCGCTATCAGGAATGGGAGATTTCGAAGTCAGGACAAAATATAACGGTCATCAGTAAGTCACGACGATAAACAGCTGCGTGATCGTTCCTACGTCAATACTTTTTTGAAAGATACGCCAATACTACGGAACTCGCTCTTGGCGAGAACGTAATTCATCAATTAATGTTTATGTGTGCTCAGCCCGACAGCCAGCTGGCGTCGGCAGAAGTTATGGCTAGAGACATGCATAGTCGCTCACCGCGCACATCCCACTTCCTGCCGCCTTCTCTGCCTGTTTGGCGGCTCCATCGGAGGTTAGACAAAACCAGCCCTTGTAGCGCATGTAGGGTTGGAAATGCTTCCTGGCACGGTAGATGCGTTGAATGGCCGGAAGTTTCAACCTAAGAAAAGCTTCATTTCACATCAGGAGGAAACCTCAATTGAACCCGATCGTGCAACTTTCAGCTGTTTGCCATAAATGCTTGGCAAGCACTGTGAGTTTTATTGCATCGGACCTTGGCTGTTGCAGCGCCGGCTTGCCGGTAGAAACTATATCGTCTTTCCAGAAGACTGACAACTTTTGGATGACAGAATCCTTGTGTGACGTTTTCTTCTTTGTAATTCCAGAACAATTGGGCCTTAACATTACAGTCATGAAACATTTCGTAACCACGTAGCGAAACCCAGTGCGTGGTGATGAGGTCGTTCAAAACTGTCCGATATATGCAGGGTATCTGGGAATATTCGATATTCCATGTGCTTTTTTTGGAAACGTGAGGCCTTGCATAACATCGCGGATACTTTGACCCACCTTCTTTTTACCTACACTGTAAAAAATTAGTGTAACACAACACACTAAAAATGGTGGCAACCACTTTACACCAAAAGGAGTGGTGCAGTAAAACACCAACAATTATTATTGGTGTAGTGAGCACCAAAATAATTCTTGGTGCTTGATAAGCCTCAGATAATTCTTGAATATGTAGTGATTAAACACCAGGAATGTTCCTTTATACTACTTTTGGTGTAAAGTAGATTTGCCACCATTTTGGGTTCAGTAACACTAAATCTAAAAAAAATCAGTGTCCTTAAAGATTCAGACTAGCCCGACAAGTTCTATAAACTGAAATCAACAAAAAATTATTTAAATAATCAAATAAAACTTTTTTGAACCACAAGGTAGGAAATGATATTCTCACACACTATTCCGTTGTAACTCAAAGACTGTGCGAATTATATTAAGACAGTAAACAAATAAGAATAAAATAAAATCAGCTGTCTTATTATCGTCTGCTTGTTTCTGGTGGGAAAAAAATATACCATACATCCATAAAAAAAATAAAATATCAGAATATTAATGAATGAAATATAAAATAAACTAAAATTTTTCCAGTGATTTCAAAATATATACAATTTTTAACTGCATCTCTTTAATAAGTAAAAGATAATTGAACTTCAAATAAAGGTTTGAAAAAAAAAGATGAAAAAAAAAGGGTTGCAACAAAAATGTCAAATAATGCATGCCAAGAATTGTGCCAAATTAATTTTCTTCTGTTTTCATTCATTGCATTCTTGTTTATTTTTAAATATAAATTTAATAACTTCGATTTTTTCGATTTAATTCTTCAGGATTATTGAGACTCTTATAGGAGTGGTATTAATTTTCTTTTCCACTTGAAACAAAATTAAAAAAATCGAGGAAACTTTTTTGTTCTGTTGGAGAATTACATATATACTGACAATTCACAAGATACAGATTTACACTTTAATAACATTTTTATTTAAAAAGCAGGCATTAAGGCAGCGTATTGTTCTACAAGTTAAAATGTCAAAGTTATATTATTAACAAGGTTGTTCTTTCTTCACCAATAAAAACCTTGAATGAACTTACGCTTTTTTTCTTTTTTTAAGTCTAGTATTCTAGAAGCTCAGAATATTGTTACATTGGCCATTTCGAGAGCAGAAATTTTTTGCGTACAATTTAAAATAACAACAGATAATTAAGGATGCATTGTTTCATCAGCAATTCAAACTTACAGGAGAATGATAATGGGGACAATTCAGCCCAGGCTTAGTAGCTTCGAAGCACTGCTTACATATGGGTGGCTCATACAAATTAAATGTAATAAAATTCTTAGATACAAATGACATACCATATAAAGTAAAGTTATATTTATCCTTTACGAAAACAATTATCTTTTGTACACGGCGGGAAAACATACATGCCTCTTACAACAACCAAAGGAACAGATTCAGAATCAAATCAGGCTGTTTATAAATAATCTACCGTTGCCATCGGAGGTTTCAGAGCATTGCACCCAAAGATCGGACTTCCACAGGATTGAGAAAATAATGCACCGAATCGAGGTGCGTGTGGAGCAGCAAGTTATGAGTTCTCCGATGACGGACGATTAAACTTCACACCACTTAAAATAATATGCTTGGGCAACTTGATTTGGGTGTTAACTTGAAATAAAGTGTTTGATCACACTAACAAGGTTTTCAACGCAAATTTGGGCGACATTACTCCACAGTTTTGATGTATGTTACTTTTGTTTATGTTCATTTATTATTAACCCGCGAGGGAAGCAGAAGGGTGTCTGACACCCCACACGAAAAAATGTGAAAATAGTGGCTTCATTTTTAGTTGAAATAAGGTCACACCCATGCTATCTGCCTTTAAAGTCATTCAACAGATGGAACGTGTTTGAAGAAAAAACAACGTTCTTTGGAATTGAACTTATGAACATCGAACACCCCTTGCGGGACCTCGCGTTAGGTTCCTTTGATCAGTAATTGATCGTAGTAGGGACAGGAAAATGTTGCCTCGCTATTTAAGTTTTATTCGAAACAATTGGATTCAAGATGTTCTGTACTTTGGAGATTTTTAGAAGGTTTAGAATCTTTAAAACTGGATAATAGTGTAAATAAAAATGGCAAATATTAATGCAAAAAGTTTATCGACTGGACATTGATGTAACTGTAATCAGCTGGTACATGTCTTATCCGCTCACAAAAACTATTGGAAAACTTAAGAGTGGCAAACTATTCTGAAAAATAAAAGTATATTACGCCCTAAATTTTGTATCTAAAAATCCCATCAGAATTCTTATTTGGATTAATAAAAAAAATGTTTTCCTCTGTACTAGAAACTAGAAGCAGCATTTTTTTATCCAAATTGTATATCGATTATAGTTTATTGAAACAATCCAGTTCAAAGAGCATTTTTATATTTCTAAAATGGAGCTTTTTTGCCAGGTACTAGACTTCTAAACTGTATAATAGTATAGATATCCCAGAAATTGATGCAAATGTTACATTATTCTGGACATAATAAAACTGTAGTCAGCTGGTTGCATGTCTTATCCGCTACAAAAAAACTATTGGAGGAAAAGATTAAAATTGTAAGAAAGTATTCTGAAAAATAAAAAGTATATTACACCTAAATTTATTGGATCTTAGATAAAACTCATCAGAATTCTTATTCGCATTTCAAAAAAAGTGGCTTTCTGTGTACCTAAGAAAATTAATGGTATTTTTTTCTATCAAATTTATAATGTTTAGTACATTGATGATTCATTACTATAAAAAAATATTGATAACTTATGTGTGTAAAAAATTACTTGTCTTAAGTGTTCTGTGCATTGAATAATATAATGTATTGTTACTAAATTTTCGTCGGGAATTTGTTCGTATCCACTAGAACTGTTTACATGATTATTTGGAGCCAGATAACATAAAAATGTTACTAGTTTTTTTGTAAAATGAGCATAACAAACTGGGATCCTCATACACCACCTCGCGCGTCTTTAGCGTAACTCTTATGTGGTGCGCGTCTATGGTGCCGTAATCACTTTGCATTGTTTCCTATCTGCAGCACATGTCAGATTTCCGACCTGCGACAACGTTCCGAGATCGCGTTGCCCTAGTGCTCTATGGTTTGTCTAATTTTGAAAATGCTTTTAGAAATGCGAATAAGATTTTGATGAGTTTGTCTTTAAGATCCAGTAAATTTGGGTGTATGCTTTTCAGATAGCTCTGATACAATCTTTTCCTCAATAATTTTATTGGTAACAGGCATTTCAATAACCAACTTATTCCCAATTTTATTATCAATCCCGAAATAACATTGCATCAATTCTTGTTTATACTATATATTATACAATTTGAAGATCTAGTACCAACAAAAACTCCATTTAAATATAAATGCTCTTAATCCGATTATTTCTCATAAACTATATCGATATACTGTGGATAAAAATGCTGCCCTAATTTCTTAGTACTGAAGAAACATTTTTTATTAATCCAAAATATCTGATGGAAGTTACCTTTAGATAAAAGGCCCAGGGCGTAATCTTTTATTTTCGAATAGTTTCCTGGTGCAAGATTTTCTCAGCACGTGAGCTTATTAGGCATGTACCAGCATTACGGGGCATCGTCCAGAATGACTCTTTACTGTATTGCCATTTTAACTTACACTATTATCGTTTTAGCAAACCTTCTGAAATCTCATTTTAAATACATATGAGTATTCTTGGTATCCCTTGTTTCTAATAAAAGCAAATAACGGTGGCGTATTTTCTGTCCTCTCAGTATTCAAAGGGGCTTAACGCGAGGAACCACTTGAGGCTGTTCGTGCTATGGTATTCGTAGAACTTTACGTTCCTGTGACAAACCAACATGGGTGGCGACTCGGCTTAAAACATTTTTCACTAGGTGGTGTCGGTACCCTTCTGCTTCTACTCTCGGTTAATAATAAATGACATAAACGAAGTAACATGCGCTGAAACTTTGTGCAGTATCATGGTTGAAAGCGCGAAAACGGTGTGGTAAACATATTTCAGTGCTGCCAATCGCGTTCTCTTACATTTTTTAAATGAAGTTGCATCAGCTCTAATACTGAATCACCCACGCCATGCGCGCCACCGCAACTAAACCATTATTACGCCTGGCGTTTGAAACTTCTCCGATGGCTTGACGGTAGGTGACATAAAACGACACCATTCACTTTGTTGTTGTAAGAAGGCTGGCTTTGTTAACCAACAAAAGGCATAATTAAAGACTCGTGAACAAAATAACCTTTATTTCTCTTATGTCATTTGTATTTGGAGCACGCGCATTTGGTGACGCTGTTACTCCTTTCGGAAGCACTAACTTTTACTAAGCTAGTTCGAGTGATCTCGTATCATTCTCACTGGATATGTCGTATCTGTTGTTATTTTGGTAACATCATAACTGGACTCATCAACTCAATCAACAAGCTATTCTGACTTCTGATAATACATTCGGGAAAAAGCGTAGTTCATTCATTTCGTCGGTGAAGAAGAACAACAGTTAACAATATAATCCTTGACATTTAACTTTTAAACGAAACAATATTACTAACCTCAATACTGTTTTTTAAATAAAATGGGTATTAAGAAATGAAGCAAAATCTCATATTCCTGTGGAGTGTTCATTATGCTCAACAGTACAAAAAAATTCTCTCCAATATTTAATTTTGTTTCGAAATGAGGAAAAAATTGTATCAATTCTATCTTAAAGATGCTCAATGATCGCTGAAGAATGGAAATCGGTTGAAGTAAGAACACATATTTAAAATGAAAGGCATCGAAAGAAATACGCAGTCTTCGAAAACAGAAAGCCAATTTGGCTTTTATTCTTGACGTATTTCGGGACGCAGCCTTTTCTCATCTTTTCAAACCTGTTGGTTCAGGCCTATATCTTTATATTAGACGGTTAAGCCAGTATATGTGATCTGGAGAAAGAGCAGCCCTGCCTGTATATTCGATATTTTTGTTTTTGGATATTTGCATATTTCCGCAATGAAAACAATAAGACAGCTTTGTTATTTATTCTGACGTTGCCATCTTGGCTATAGTGCTTTTGATCTTTGATTTTATGGCGCTGAATTTGCTTTTGATATTTATTCCTCTTCGCGTTCAAAATTTTAGTTATTTTAAATAATTTTTGTTGTTCGAGCATAGAGTCTCACTGATCTTATGGTGATTTTTTTCAAAATGGTGACGGCGCGAAGTGGTATGAGGGTGTTCCTAGTGTTTATTACACCGGAAGTATCTTTGGTGTTTGATTCCACGCCAGGGTATCTTTGGTGTTTTCACCATATGTGTTGGTGTTTTACTACCGCTTTGGTGTGGTGCCACCGACCTGAATGTTACGCTAATTTTTTACGGTGTGGAAGGTGGTGTCACCGAAGAAGATGTTATGAGCCTCGGGCAGCATCAGATAATGAGCTCTGGAAGACCCTGCGGCGGACAGTTTTCCACCGTACGCGGGTTTCGTTGATGTTTCTTCCATTGTTCAGATTACAAGAAGAAAACGTCGATACAACGACACAAAAGATGGTCAAGAAACTATTGACTCTCTTCTGAACGATATGTTCTGCCGACGAGCCAGCCGGTCGTGCAATGCTGCGGTTAACTGCCAAAGCGTAACTAACGTGTGCGACGTCGCCAGTGTCCTGATGATGGCTTTCTGAAGGTGAGCTTCCGGCCGTCAGCGCCATCTACCGACAACCCGGCTTCAACCCACATGCCGAAGCGGGCATTCGACGATGAGCCGCTAACCGGAAAGTGGCGATGAAGGGCTCATGCGGTGCATTCAGCCGCAACTTCTTCCTTGCGCCATTTCGCTTGACTGTTGCTCAAACATGGTTGACCAGGAGTGATGTCGCCAAACAGAAGGTGGATTCCCGTGCCAGAAAAATTGTTCCGGCAATCAACCAGCTGTTATCGTCGAACGATGACTGCGGTGATCTGACTTCTGAAATTCTCGTGTAGGCTGGTACACGCCCTCTAACTGTTGATGAATGAACGTGTCGCCGGTGTCTTACGACGACGAGTGATTTTCATCAACTTCCTGACGAAAGAGGCTTGCGAGGCAAGCTGCAACAATGAAACTTCAAAGCGGCGTTGAAAGGCCATCGCATCACTGGCGAAGCATTATTCGGGGGATCGGAAAACTTGGTCACCATTAATGCTGCAATTTTCGCGACGTTGTGGCTCATAAACCATGTTTGGTTATTTTTATACTCTGTCTTGATAACGTTTATGATCCCATCGAAGGTTGAAAATAAACGCTATATAAAGTCGTCTGGAAAAAAGTTTCCAGGCTTTGGTGCTGGACAACATTTACTCTCTGCAATAGCCCGCTCGGTTTCAGTACCACCGAGACCAGTAATCTTCGGCTTCCACGTTGCGCCTTTAGTCCGAAAACTTTATTGGGTTTGTATCTGCTTATCGTGAACACATTTACCCAACAATTTCAGACAAATGAATAAACAATACTATTTCATGCAATACTATTTCACATTGTCTAATACACTGTCAATAATTTAAAAGCAGAAAGAAAAGTGTCTACAAGAATGCAAAACTCCAGACTTTAGAGAAAAAGTGTCTCAACAGTAATTACCACCCCGAACCTCTAACCTGTCCTCATCTCACGAAATAATTATTAACAATGTGGGCTCCCCTCACACCTTGCTCTCTAAGTTCCAAACACTCCACCTCAATCGCTCTTCTGCCAGTGAACTTTCTTAAATAAATGTTCAAACCTGGCATTAACTTCCTCAGGCTCAAACTTAGCATGAGCAATTGAATTTTGAAATTTGCTTTGATGAGGGATTGAGCCTAAACTACATGACTAAAAGTCCCCGCCGTGATTGGTTCGCAGATAAGGACGAGTTTAAAGGGGCTTTTCATTTTTAATATTCAAACTGGGCTTAGAGAAAAATCTCAATTACAAAAATATTAACCATTAAATTCCTAAGAAAAGACCTACATCTTTTTTTAGCATCGATCAGTCTAAGAAGATATAGGGAGTTGAAAAGTGAGAATTTTGAAATTCCTTAACTGTAATTAAAATCAATAAAAATGCAGTAACAACTTCAAGAAGCACTCATGCCTATATACTAATTTTATAAAGGTAGTTTTAGTTTCGAGAATATGTGGTGGCGTCGGGGAGGGGGGGCTGAAATATTTGATGAACGTGGCGTGATCCCTTCCTCCCCTGCAGTCGTTCTCTCTAGATCAATTCTAGTTAGAGTCAGTAGAAAAATAAAAAAAAATGGTGCTAGTTTTTGAACTTTGACAGTTGTAAGGAATGTGCCCTAAACATATTAATAGTTCGAAGTGGGGTTTACGCCAGGTACAGGAGGTTTAAAAGGCGCGTTTCAAGTTTTTCTGGAAATATCTCAAACTATGTGGGTTCTAGCAGAAAAATACTCAATTACAAAATTAAACTAGCATTAAATTTCCTACAAAACGATCCATTGATTTTCTTGAATAGAATGGCTTAGAATAGTCAGAGAATTACATAGATGTTGGAAAAACGCCCGCTTCATTTTTTAAGAAGAAAATTTTATTTCAAATTGGCTATCTATTATAACTATACTATAAATATATAATATATATATATATATAGGTAATTATACTATACCTAAAAGAATAGCATAAAACGTGTTGACTTGTTGATGTAAATTCATTCAGTTCTTCTACTGCTCTGATCAGTTAACTCCTCTCAAGTGTACCATTAGTACAGAATACCGCAGCACCCTTACTTTTAAGAATCAAATTCAAAAGAGAACGCAAACCAGGGTGAAACGGACCATGAAGGTGTACATCTAGAGCACACTATTTTCCAAGTCTAACTGCCTTAATTGATGGGTCTGTGTATTTTTCACTGATTAGCATGAAGAACAATCTTTGTCTGCCTCTGGAACAGTTCAAGTGCTTCCCATCTTTTCTTGACAATCGCGTGTCTAATCATGCCCTATCTATACCTACACCACCTTGATCAGTCACAATCATAATCTTCACATAATGAAACACTTTTTCATTCCATTGCATCATGCACAATGAATCTATAAATAATGATTAATATAACCACTGACACTAATTCTTACCACAGAACGTCTTATTCGTTTGTTGCTACTAAAACTATTAATTCAGTATTCCCTAGTATACATTCTAGACGTAAAATCTCGATCCCAACACATTTTACAGTGAGTATGTATATTCGGTGTTGAAAAACATATGTTAGTGATGAAAAAATGAATGTTGCACATGCTTTTATAATCACTCATATTTATTAATATTTAGATTATATTGTCATATACTCATTTGGAGCATTTGGGAAGCCAAGACTAGTAGAGAATTATCTTGTGGAACGGATGTAGACGGAAGTGATTGACGCAGTTCATCAAATAATGTCGCCCCAGACACCATCCTATTCTCTTCAACTACTAATACATCTTTATAAAATTATTATATAGGCATGAGGTTGCTTCTGATGGTTGTTTTGGCATTTTTTATTATTTACATTCAATCAAAATTTCAAGAAATACTCACTTTTCAACTCTATATTTCTAACTAATGATGCTAAAATACAGATGTTAGTTTTTCTTGCAGGGAATTTAATGCTTTATTTTTTGTAATTGATTTTCTCGTGAAGCCACCTGTTTCGAGGATATTTAGAAAAAAGCTGAAAAAGCCCCAAACCCCCACCTTGCCCCCCCCCGCAGCCCCCCACGAGCAGGGACTTTTCATTTGATTACCTCATGCCAAATTCAAACTACACCGACCCTTTGTTATTGTTTGGGTGCATTTGGACTGTTGAGGCTGAAGGTGATGGCTGGGGTTAGGGGTGAGAATTAAAATGCGGAGATTATTTTGCAAATGTCCCGAGCTAGTGTTTGAGTTCGTTTTTTTCCACCTTCGACGTCACTTATAAATGATATCTGTTCTGTCAACCAACTGTCTACTGGTTTGATTTCTTCCATTCTGTGTACCAGGGTCCGACTCAAATTCCTTCTTCCGCTCGGCATTTAACATTCACTATGAACTCTGTCTGGCTCTCAAAACATGCCAAAGAATGATATTCACCTCCATGTTGTCACTATCTCTGCAGCGACTATCTGTTTACCTGCATGACCGTAACCTTTCTACGCAAGGCTGCATTTCTTATTACTTCATGGTCCATTGGGCTGTTTACGCTTCAAATGTAAATAAGACATATTCTGAGGCTACAATAGAATTGCTTGCTCATCCCAAAAAAACTCATTTCGAAAATACACTGCTCCGTTTAACTTAATTTGCTGTATTCAGCGAATCATTGAGCTGTTCCTAAACGAACTGTCAAGGATTTTGTATTCCACGAAATAATCCCCATGTGTTCAATTCACTCATCCATGTTCAATACAACGACTTTGCCGCAATCCATTAACAGCTTCTGCGCAAAGACGTTTCTGCATTTCTTTATTAGCGGGTCCCTGTTCGCTTCATTGTTACGCTTGGATATTCACCGCCGAGGCTCATCGTCTTGGCAAAAATGTCAAAAAAAAGTAAATTCTCGTGTTTAACACAATGTGTAAATAGTATCTGTTTATGCCTTATTCATAACTGCTGCGCGGGTCAGTTTCTTTCTGCCATTGTGCCCATTCCATGAGGGTCCATTGACCAGGAGCTATGTGAGATTCCATCGAGCATTGGCTGTTCTATGAAAATCACATGTTATTTCCTTTAAACGACCTGTTTGTCTTTCATCCGTAGTGTATCCTGCGGTATGCTGTTTTATACCTTGTCCATAGCTGCACCAAAACGTTTGCCATTTCTTGTTCATGGTCCATTGGGCTGTTTGCATGATTTGCATCAGGGACAACAATATTCGAGTCATCATCAAAGTCTTGCCTATCAATCATTCGAAATTCACACTCCCTCCGTCGTTATTCGCTAATCTTGCTGTGATGATGACTCTGTTTTTGCTTCCACAGCAATCATAACTTTGCTCTGCGCCCGAACAGTTTCTTTCTGCATTTCTTATTGACCATGATTCCGACTGTTCTTTCGTAATCGAGTTATTGTTCACAAAAACCAATCACAGGCATTGTTCCAGAAGTCACGCCATCCCAGCCAATGTCTGTTTATACCTTGTCATGACACAACCACACAAGACGGAACCCGATAAACGGTTTTCCGTGCTCGCTGTCAGAACTCCTCCATTCTTCGAAGCTGAGGGCAATCGAGTAAATCGGCGGAGTTCGGGCTACATGAAAAATAATGAAAACAGCTGGCGGCGGGCCGTGCGTAATTACCCCGGCAGCCAGAAGCATATTCCAGCAGCCAGAAGGCCGTTATCATCGAACTTGCTTCGGCAAAAGGCACCACTGATGCGGCTTTTAAGTTCTCCTCCTTATCGTCGTTAGACTCGCGCCAGTGTTAAAGGGGGGCTTTTTCAGTTTTTCTTAAATATTTCGAAAACTATGGGTTATAGAGAAAAAATCTCAATTACAACAATAAACTACATTAAATTCCCTACAAGAAAAGACCTACATCTTTATTTTAGCATCAACAGTTAAGAAGATATAGGGAGTTGAAAAAGTGAGAATTTTTGAAATTCCTTATTGTAATGGTAAAATCAATAAAAAAATGCCGAAGTAACAACCTTCAGAAGCACCTCATGCCTATATAATAATTTTATAAAGGTAGTATTGTATGTGTTGAGAATAGTGGTGGCGTCGGGGCGGGGGGGGCACAAATATATTTGATGAACAGTCGTGATCCCTTCCTCCCCTCAATCCGTTTCTCTCCATAAGATCAATTCTAGTAGAGTCAACGAAGGAAAAATAGAAAAATAAATGGTGTAGTTTTGAACTTTGGCACAGTTGTAGGGAATAGTGCCCTAAACAACATATTAAAAGTCCCCGACCGTGGGGGTTACGCCGGGGATACAGGGGGGTTTAAAGGGGGCGTTTTCAGTTTTTCTGAAATATCTCGAAATCTATGGGTTCTAGCGAAAAATACTCAATTACAAAATTAAATTACATTAAATTTCCTACAAAAACAGTCCTTCATTTTTTCTTAGGATGAATGGCTTAGAATATATAGAGAAAATTACAATAAGTGGTTGAAAAAGCTAGCTTCATTTTTAAGAAAGAAAGTTTTATTTCAAATTGGAGGCTATCTATTATAACATTATATCTATAACATAATATTATATATATATATATAATTATGCATACCTACATAAAAATATGCATAAACACTTTTGACACTTGTTCGTAATTAAATTTCATTCGATTCTTCTACTGCTCGATCGAGTTCGAACTCCTCTTCTAGAGGTGCACCATTAGTACAGATACCATGACAGCACATAAGCACTTACTTTTAAAATCAAATTCAAGTTGGGATGAACGCAAACAGGGGGTAGAACTTGATGTTAAAGGCTGTCCATCTAAAACAGCTATTTTCAAGTCTCTTGTAATTGATTGAGGTCTCGTGTATTTTTTCCTGCAAGAAGCATGAAGAACAATCTTTTTCTGTCCTCTGAATAGTTCGTGCTTCCCATCTTTTCTTGCAATACTTGCCTTAATCAACCCATCTATTCCTTTTTCACCTACACCACACTTATCAGTCACAACATAATCTTCACATAATGAACACTTTTCAGCCATTGCATCATACTGTGAATCTATAAATAATGTTAATATAACGCACAAGCACTAACACACACAGGAAACGTCTGTATTCGTTTGTTCTACTAAAACTGTTATTCCAGTATTCGCCCAGAGTTATACATTCTAGTAAAATCTGGAATTCCCCAACACATTTTTACAGTGAGTGATATGTTGACTAGGTGTTGAAAAACATATATGTTGTGAATGTGGAAAAAATGAATGTTGCGAGCTTTTATGTTAAACTCATCATATTTATGTATATTTAGATTATATTGTCTTAATATACTCATTTGGAGCGTTTACAGAACCAAGCGGCTGAGTAGAAATTATCTTATGGAGAGAAGCGGATTGAGGGGAGGAAGGGATCACGCTGTTCATCAAATATATTTGTGCCCCCCACCCCCACTATTCTCAACACATACAATACTTCCTTTATAAAATTATTATATATGCATGCGGTGCTTATGACGGTTGTTACTTCGGCATTTTTTATTGATTTTACCATTACAATAAGGAATTTCAAAAATTCTCACTTTTTCAACTCCCTATATCTTCTTAACTATTGATGCTAAAATAAAGATGTAGGTCTTTTCTTGTAGGGAATTTAATGTAGTTTATTTTTGTAATTGAGATTTTTTCTCTAGACCACATAGTTTTCGAGATATTTAAGAAAAACTGAAAAAGCCCCCCTTTAAACCCCCCTGTACCCCCCCGCGCAACCCCCACGGGCGGGGACTTTTAGTATGTTGTTTAGGACACTATCCCCAACAACTGTGCCAAATTTCAAAACTACACCATTTTTTTTTTCTATTCGTCGATTTTTGGCCTTCGTTGACTGGACTATAGGTGCCCATACGCCACCCGATGCCGCTAGAGGGAGTTGGTGCATCACACATGAGTAAAGCAATCCTGCACTCTGCCAGAAATGCGGAATGCTGTTCCTATGTCTATTGTCTATGCGTCGACGCGTTTGGTTTCAGCATGTGGCGGTTTCTTACATAATTTATAATGCTTTAATTTTCTGCTTTAGATTTCAAAATTTAAAATGCATTATGTCTTCATTAAATTTATTCCGTTCTAACTTTGATAAACAGTTATTTCGAGCTGATAGGAAAATTGACTTCTGACCGAAACATTTTCCGAATTCCAATATTTTAAATAAAGTAGTTTCTAGATAATTAACCCTTCTTTGCATGATGGTGGAAATTTCCATCATGACATTGAATGCCCAAAAATTATATAAAAGAACAAGTTCACTTTAAGTTGATCGTGTCTGGATACCTTTTTAATGTCCATTGCATAAAAAAAAACATAGCTGTCAAAAATAAGCAAGTGTCACTATCAGTAAAACGAGCTTGAAGTTGTCATTCCGCTGTTTGTTGTAGTTGCAATAAACGTATGATTTCGTTTTTAATTTTGTTTTATTATATTTGAGTTTCTATTGCTAAAAAAGTGATGTGGATGAAAGGTTTGTAACACGTGTTTCTGTTATTTTTAGAGCAATTTCTGAAAAAGTTTGCGTTTAATCTAACTTTGCATGATGATGGAAATTTCCATCATATTGTTTTTTGCTAAATTTATACTATAAATATATACTAAGATTTTTTTAAACCATTTTTCCTTTAATTTTGTACATGAATTATATCACCTTGATTTATTTCACCAATAAAGAAAAAATCATGCAAAGAAGGGTTAAACAAGATATTTAAATAAACTAGTTTCTAAGTTTTAGAATTTTTTTTCAGTTTGTCATGTATAATTCTTCTCAAAGGATTAGGAAAAAAAACTCCAGTTAATACTTTTTTAAGTAGCGCCAAATCCTGATAGTTTAAGCTAGTTAATTAAATATGAGGTAATTTACTATTCGAATGAAGTAAAGTAAATAAAATTTACGGTAAATCGTATAATAATCTTCGATATTGAGTTTTATAAAAGACGAAAATAAAGAAATAAAACCAATTGTTCGGAAGGCTTAAGGTAGAAACATTGCGACAGACGATATTTAACTGTTATCAAAAATCCGAACAAGCTCCTGTTAAAGTAATATTTTGAATAATGAAATAATGTTTTATATTACTTCTGAACCACAGACAAAAAAAATCAAGTAAAGATTCA
>BGPR01017676.1:9270-32089 GCA_013235015.1 Araneus ventricosus | reverse complement strand
TTTCGTTACATGTAGAATGGGGAAATTAAAAGTTCTGACGGTTGATAATACATAATTGTACGACTAATAAGTGTGTACTGTGCATGTCTGCTTCTATAGTTAGGTAATTCGTTTTATCTTTGCTAACACACTTTCGTATATACGTTTTTTGTTTTACGTCTTTTGCACGGATGTAGAGGTTTTGTGGGCTGGTCACACGTGAACACGCCACATATAGTTGCCCATTCGAAAAATATGGTTTTTCCAAATGTACTCCTGGCACTTTGAGTGTCTGGTCCTGAGCCTGGCAAATGCTATTTTTAAAGGAAATTGTTACCTTTTGAACTGGGATGGTAAATCCTTCGGTACTATCGGAATGCGTGGAATTAAAATACTCTCTCCTCTCGCTATGCCAGTCATAACAGTAGCTCGCACGACGTTTGGACCTACGTGTGTAATTTGTAACCGTGTGCCATTGCTCAGTTTCGGTACATCGAGGTTACGTATCAACAATACTGGTATACCGACATTTAATCTCACCTTGTCGGAAGGTACCCTGACAATTCTGAGGAGTTGAAGAAATCTACAGGATATGATGTTACTTGTTATTGCCCATTACCGTATCTACAAATAGATATTCTGTACATAATTCATTTGTGACCCTCCATTTATATATAGATATAGATATATATGACCATTCTCTATTCCTCATATAGTAGTTGCAGTGCAGGATAAAACTTGCTTATCAGTTCGTCTGTACTATGAACAATTTTACAAACTTCCCTTTCAATTTAATACACTGCTTGAATCTCTTTTAAACCGACCTTCACCAATTTTCAAAAGATTAATCCTAATTCAGTGTCGGTGAACAGTTGAACTCTCATATCCGTAGTGAGTTTAAATTTTTTGACATGCTTCCATAACGCTTACGTCTTTAAACATGCATTAATTTCATCCACCGGTGTCCCCTAGTTATTACAAGTTCAATCTGTCTAAAATTGCATGACATCAATACCTCCATCTCTCCCATGATACTTTGGTTATTATTAATATCTTTCATAGTTCGATTTAACGCTTCAACTGCTCTTTTTTGAGACACTACTGCGTCATCATTTTTTTGTCTTTCCGAATTTGAGATAGGCTAATTTGAGTAGATGGAGATGGAAAGACTTCCCAGTACCGCCAGGAGCATCCGGACAAAAAAACCCACCGTCACCACTTTCATTGCAACCACTTTTGTTGCAAAACACCATCGAAAACGGTTTTTTTTCTGGGTTCAACCGTGGAACGAACTCAGTTAGTCGCTGTTACAATTTTTCTGTATCGTAGGGCATTTTCTGCATTAGGTAATAATTTCCTCTATCTTACGTGGTCTACTCATTCCAAAGCTCGATAGATCTTTACCAGTTATCGTAATAGTACTTGAGTCTTCTACCTAACATATTTCTTAGTTGTAAATTGCATCGTTTTACTCAATGGTATCATCAGGCCCTTACAATCTGTGAAATATGTCATCCAGCATGTGTCATCCGCTTCTACCATTCAATAGAATACATAAAACAAAATATATCTTCGTATATTTTACTTTAGTTATAATTAACTAAACATGACCCAGCAGCGATTAAACAACCTAAGCCGCTGTTAATGACGGGGGGGGGCGAAAAAATCATATCATGACCCGGACGCCGCTTATCCTCGCTACGCTACTGAGAGCAAGGAGCCATTTTCATCACAAGCATAGCCTTTTGATCACTGAACGAGCATTCTTTTTTAAACAAGTGCAGAGAAGTGCTGAGTTAGTATGATAACGATAAAAAGGCAAGAAAGTTAACTGAATCTTTCAATTGCGGGAGTAAGCAAAGAAACAAAATCATTTAAATCATTAGCTGAACAGATTTTGGAAAAAAAACTGATGATATTTTTGTCCATTTCTCTTCAACTACAAAAGAATATATTAGAGATTTACTTTCAAAATAAAAAAAACAAAATTGAAAAAGTTACCTCTGAAAAAAATTAAGCTACTGTTCAGCAACGGATTCCGTGACTAACACTGTTGGGCGATTTTACACCGGAAAGGGGTGTCTGGCAACGAGTCCATATGAGCGCATTTTCCGGAATTCTTTGTTAGATCACCCTCAGTAAAATGTAAACATCTCCCTTCCATTCTTCACTTCCCCTATTTTGATGAAAATATCTCCGCCCGGCGCATGCGCAAAAGCGCGAAGGGTTCCCGAATCCGTTGCTAAACAATACAAATATAAATTCCATCTTTAAAAAAAAAGTCTTCGAATAAAGTCCTTTTTCAGATCAGTATTAAAATTCACTGTTTCAGAAATAATGAAGGCTTGTTTTGATAAATTTTTGCTTTTCAAAAATGAAAACTCTTCAGAGCGGCCAACCTGTCTGAACTGCCGATTTTGCTTGGAGCGAAGGGTGGCGGATGTAGAGAGGTTTCACTGAGAGGTTAGAAATCATCAAAATATATGACCTCAGTGGTGAATCCAGGATTTTGGTCTGGGACTTGCTAAAGTCATAAAAATTTCGTATCATCGTGACATCATGGCTTATGTAAGTCAAAACATTTTAACTTGACTCCTGACAATAAGAAACACAAAGCACGCTACAATACTTTACTAGCCAAAAAATGTTTTCGACCACGTTAACCCTTTGGGGCACGAAAGATAATAATTATACATGTGTGAGTATAAGGTTTGGTTTAGCGATATATAGGAAGCTGGAAATATTGTTACTAATTGTTGCAATTCCTAAAAATTAATCTGCGTGTTTTTATTATTATATGATTTTTATAATAAGCTCTATTCTGAAAGAATGCGTAAAAGATGCATCATTCATAGTGGTTCAGAAAATAACCCACCAAGCTTGAAAGAGTTAACGCTACAAGTAGGAGTGGAATTACTGCAAAAGCGATGAATTTTCGAGCCTGTCGAGCCAGAAAGCAATGTTTTATTTTTAAAAGAAAGAGATTAAGAATAAACAGGTGTAGTGATTTGAAAAAAATCAAGCATTTTGGCCTAGCGCTCGGGGGGGCGGGCGGCCCCCCCCCCCCCCCCCCCCCCCCCCCCCCCGGCGGCGGGGGGGGGGGGCCCGCCCCCCCCCCCCCCCCCCCCCCCCCCCCCCCCCCCCGGATTAGCCACTGTATGACCTAGTCTAGTTTGTCTGTCTATGTGTATGTGATCAAAAATGCAACCTGGATGAACGAAATTTAGTATGACGTCCTTAAAACAAAATATACGACATCATATTCCGAGCCAAATCCGTCAACCAAAAAAGATGCCTCTCCGTACAAACCACCGATACAAAGTCGATTTTCTTCACAACATATGCAAGATTTTTTTAACTTACACGTTGCCATTCATTTTCGATGAAAATATCATACTCACTTGTAACTACCGTATGTATTTACCTGCCCGTTGCCACTGACGTCCAAGGAAAATATTCAAGACAATTATTTCAGTTCTAGTTATCATCACGATAACTAAAAATAAATGGAACTCAAAGAAGAAAAAAAAAATAGCTTGGAAATCAATGCTGAAAAAGGTTAAAAAAATATTATGATGGCCTAAGTGCTGTTTTCTGCGAATAGTTTCCAAAGTTAACGTCAGAAAAAAGACAAAATTACGAAATAAAATCCAATGACAATCGTCAGTAGAAAAAGTAATATCGGATCCTTTTAGGGAAGTTTTATAGTTGTCATCTGCGAATGTATGGTTGCATAACTCGTAAACAAAATCGCTTTTGACCACAAGTTATCTGTGACAACCTTATATGGAGGCACACCTTAAAGTCGAAGGAAGAACATCCCCAATTTTTTTTGTATTGTATTTTTTGTAATGAAAAGAATGGAGTGTTTGATTTGATGAAAGTTTGATGAAGATGAAGTTTCTTCTTACTCTCAGTCTAGTGTCGTAAGACATTCCCAATTTTAATTCTTTTTACCGGATTGAGAAAATGTCCCAGATTTGACCTAAATTCCATTGGGCTCTCTGATTGTCTCCTTAATTTATTTACTTTAACTTAAATAGACCATATAAAAAAATATTACATATATTTAATTAGCTGTAAAAGTTCGTTTTTGAAGATTTTCCCTTCCTAACAGTTACTATATATAGATATTTAAATACAAAAAAAGAAAATACAAAAGAAATAGAAGAAGAAAGCAATAGCGATACCAATAAACCTTTTTGCGCGCCAACGCAGCAGCATCCAGTAATTGCATCAATAACATTTTCCATAATTAACCAACAAATTACTATATAATCAAACGACAAAAATCACGCTTTAATAAAAATTAAAATACAATAAAAGAAAATCATTAAAATGGAAGAGAACTAGAATGGCAAACGTTTTCAAAGGCCACTCGCCATTGGAATTCTATATAGAAATATTCTCCCAGAAATGAATAATTGGGATTAATCAGCCTCAAGGAAATTTAGTAAAAGAAATAGGAAAATATATTTATACTATTTTATATATTCCTGCTTTATTTTTTGAAAAAAATATTGAATTATTTAGTATTTTATTGTTTCTGCTTTATTTTATTTTATTAATTTATTTATTGGATATTTCCAAATCCTTCCCCTCTCAGTGACAGTCAGGATTGCGTGCCTTGCGTCCTGGATTAAAATTCAGGATATCTGGTCACATTAAGTTAATAAATAAAATTTCTTTGTTATAAATATGTGTTGTGTGTCAATTCTTTATGGCTTAAATCATAAAAACAACTTAAAATCTTTCGTTTAAACAAAAACAGAAATTATAAAAACATTAAAATATTTGTTTGAAAATTAATTTTAGTCATAAGATACAGCTCAAGGAAATGGTATATTTAAAAACAATTTAAAAACATGTTGCCAAACAAAAAGAAAAAAAATGCCCAAGAAAAAAAAAAGTAAACTGTGCACACTAACATACATAGACTGCGATAAATTGCCAAATGTGGCAACCCAACTAACGACACTCATTTGCAATGGTAGATTAACCTGATCCCCTGAGGCGATGTGACTCGGCAAGTTATATCGTTATCTATTGTTCCTCGTGACGTCATCCAAGCAATTTCAAAATGTTGCTCTCTCGGAAATACATAAACTGCGATAAATGAACCAAGATTTGAAGATAATATGAATTGCACATTATTTTCGAAAGAGCGCCTGTTCAGTTTCATTAAAAACGAATCAGACAAGAGAAAATTTATTGTAATATATTCTTCTAAGCAGTTTTATAAACTCCTATTCAATAACTTTTCAAATCAAAGCACACATTTTAAATTTCTAGAGGAGAATGGATGCGCATGTTTATTCAGATGTTTTCGTAATCCCGATTTTAATGGCTTGTTTTTGTCAGACAAATGAACTCTTTGGGCGTAATGATAAAGCATTCCTCCTCCTTATTCAATTTTAGAATTAAACTAACTACTTTTAAATTGGAATGAAATGTTGTCCAAGGTATTCTAGAGCCATATGCATTCTTTTTCAGTTCTCTTCATGTCAGTATAGATGAAGTAGTTTTCTATACAATGCCAAATGAGACATTTTCAGCAATCAATGGCGTTAAATGTGCCTCAGTTTTAGATACAAAACAAATCATTTCGAGAATATCAGTTTTTTTTGAGCAGTTTTAGAGGAATTTAACTCTGTCCAGTCCAGAAATACAATGGGGTCAACATTCACTTAAAAAATAAAACTCATAGAGTGGCTTGTGCTTGGATGAAAGTAAAAACAAACTACATATTAAGTATATGTTTACTATAGCACAAATTAATGTACATATGTTATGATTAGCTAATTTGTTAGTATAATACTATACACAATGTTCTTATATAGTAATTATATAGTGTTAGTTGATTTTTTCTGATTTTACTTCTACAAAAATTTGTTACGTACTAACACAATATTATTTTATGAGAGCTGATATCCTGAATAGACCTTGTATACTTATAAATTCCAAATACTCGATGTCTTCTCCAATGTTAACGGTATTTCAGATTGGAATTCTATATAAGTTGCCTAATATATCTGCAGCTTTTGAAGTTCTGAAAGAAAAATTACGATACAATTCCACATTTGCGATAGTAAAAAATTATACAAATACTCATATTTTCCTAATATTAAATTATTTACTTTGATTTTACATACTAATGTTTCTCTAACATAATGCAGAAATATTTTAAGTTTATAGTTATTTTGTTGAGAAGGCTCTCATGTAATATAACAAAAAGAACGTCTTTTTTGAGAATTGGATTTTTTATTAAAACCTTTATATCTTCCCAAATATCGGTGCTATTTTACGAAAATGTTTGTAAATATTGCGCACATCGAACAAAACCATTGATGAAAATTACACATTCTTATCGGCTTTCTGCGGAATACAAATCATTTTCTTCATTACCAATTTCTGGTCGGTCCTAAAATGCCCTGCGTGACCGAATCTTCACTGTAAAATGTAGGTTCAATCCTCTTCTGACATGGTCGAGTTTAGAAAACCCACCCAGCCTTTCAGGAGTCTTCGAAAAAAAAAAAAAATACAAATACCAAAATGTTACATTATTCTGTCACCCACCTGTATCACAACCGATACGGCCTAATGAAGAGTTAATATGCTAAAACAACGTTTCAGATTCCACTTTCGGATCAAATAATTGTAAGAATAAAAAAGCTTTTAAACATATTTGGTACCAAGAAAGTGTGTGTTCATCTAAAGATTTGAAATTTAGAGCAATAAATTAAAAGTTTCCAATGAATGAGTCGATTCGGTAATTTGGTCTGAAAATGTAAACGAATTCAAATACCATTTATGTTTCAAATGCACCTTACCCCGCTGTTAACAGTGGCGCCTTCTAAGGGTTGGAGGGGCGGTCCGGCCCAGTGTAAAATCAGAACATACAAAACCAAATTTATAATAAGAAGAACAGTGGCAATAGTTCAAACATTGCTTACATCTCTACTAATAATGAGAGAATGTGTGTGTGTCTGTCTATCTCTGTGTGCATGTGTTGGTGCTCTACAAGGTCGGACAACTGGACTTAGGCTACGACATTTGGCACAAACATGCTTTGGAGGATGGGAATGTGAACCTCAGAGATCTTTTTTGAAGAAGAATTTTAGTTAAATTTTAATTATTCAAAAAATTAAGCTAAATTTTGGCGTTTTCCTTAAAACTTCCGAACATATTTGAAAACAAAATTATTTTTTACACTATCTGAAAGTGCAAGTACCTTTTCCGTATGATATCAATTAAGTTGCCGTACACTGTTTTCTCGAATTTTATTAATTTTAAAATAGTTTTTGGCATAATTTACAATAATACCACCTTTCATTGTTGCAACGCAATAAACCGTTTTCATTGTTTAAACAAAACATTTAATTGCATATTTCTCTTTCATTGTTGTAATCTGAGATAATATCTAAATAATTTTGCTTTCATATTTTTGTCTCATAAAGTGTTTGTGAAATCCTGTAAACCAAGTTCTCCGAGATATTGCTTTGCTTACATTGAGACATACACTATATGCCCAAAAGTATCCGGACACTTGCAGATTTTTCATTTTTAGAATTTCTCCGGAATGGTTTAACCGACTGCATTAAACTTCGGACATAGCAAGTAGTGTAACTCACATTTGCATTAGTCGGTCCTGAGTAATTAAGGGACATCACCTATTTGATGAAGACAAAGGTGTTTGGCCCACCCCGCTTCACAGAATACTGATAACAAGATGTGAACTTTCAGAAATGGTAATGTTCTAATATTGCATAATATTTACAGGGGTACCTCGTAAACTCAAATAAATATTTGGAAAGATATAAAGGTTTTCTTAAAATCTCAGAACCCTCCATATATTTTTATCTTTATAACATACAAAATTTCTATTGCGTATACGAAACTTACAGAACAGATGACAATATGTTAGAGCAGCATTTATTAATAAAACTGAGCATTTTTAGTAAATAATGTTTTTTACTGCGCACATGCACCAAACTTATAGCAATATTTTTCTTTCTATTAAATACGAATATATAAGAAAACATATATAAACTATTCAATTCAATATCATTAGTATTCAGAAGATATCGGCATTACAACAGGCAGAATTTTAGCTCCTGTCGGAGAGAAGCTAAAAGATGAGGGTTGTACACAAATTGATATTTTTTAAACATATCTTTAAATAGTTATATTAGTTGTATAGTGGTTAAATTTGCTGAATGCCCATAGACACTTATCAATTGTGCATAACTTAAAATTCAACTAATTGGGTACTATAAATAACAAATTTTATTACTTTAAGTATATTATTTGCAGAGAGTTATTAACAAATTACATATTACAATTTTGCAGTAAGCAGTATTTTTAAATATATTTATTTTATGGCGAAACGATTTTTTTATCTAATTAATTTGCACTGTTAAAATATTTTAATAATTCCACATATATATTTTTTATTAAATTTACGAATAGATGTGTTCATGGGTATTCAACAAATTCTCACCACCATACAATTCAATATAACTATTTAAAAGATATATGTTTAAAAAAAATATCGATTTGTGTACAACCCCTCATCTTTTCCAGCTTCTCTTCGACGGAGCTAAATTCTGCTCAATTGTAATGCCGATATCTTTCTGAATACTGTGATGTAGACTGAATATTTTTATATAAAGGTAACCTATATGTCTGGCTTTACAAAAGTTGTGAAAGAAAATTACGCTATGTTTCGCGCATGCCACAGTAAAACATTATTTACTAAAATGCTCACCAATTCCCTGTAATATTCAACAATTCTTTTCTAAAGTTTACACAAAATGCTTCTCTATTAACATATTGTCATCTTTTCACCTGTAGTTCATTATAATATAACGAAAACTCTGCATGTTATAAAGCAAAAAAAACAGGTGGAAAAAATTTGAAGAGATTTTTTAAGAAAACCTTTATATCTTTTAAATATTTGAGCTGAGTTTGAAAATTCTATAAATATTATGCACATTAAGCTTATTACCATTTCTGAAAGTTTCATCTTGTTATCAGTATTCTGTGAAGCGGGGTGGGCTAAAAACCTTTTTTGTCTTCATCAGTTTGCTCTAGACGATTCCCTAATTGCCCTCAGGACCGAATGCTGTATAAAATGTGAGTTTATTTATTATTCTTTACATCTCCGAAGTTTAATGGTAGTCAGGTTAAACCATTCGGAAAATTCTAAAAATGTGAAAATCACAAGTGTCCGGATACTTTTGGGCATATAATTGTGTATATCCAGTAAGCTGAATGGTTATGGTTGCTATCTTTCTTTCATTCACTACAGCATGTTTTAATCCAACGTAATCGCTGTAGCTATAAATGTGCTGCGTCATTTTAATGTAAATCAAATGCATATTTTACAAGAGGAATGAAAGTGAAGATAATTACCGACAACATGGAATTAGATGTTACATGAATTGTCAGTTATTACACTCCATTAGAAAACTTTATGTAGACAATGAACAGAACAGGTGAAAGACCACTAAAAGAACATGGCTTAAATATCTACCACAATCTGAAGTTTTAAAATTACGTTGTTAAGATAATCATCGAATATAAAAATATTGCAAGATTCAATTGATGACGTTCCCAGCGAACAAGCTGGTCGCCGAAGGCGTAATTAAATAAAACTAATGTCATTAATTCGCGTTATTCGCCTGTTTTTAAATTGCCGATATGTGGAAGAAAAGACTGGTGGCCGGTGATTCAGCAAGCCTATCTGCAGAGATCGAGGTCCATACGTCTAATTACGTTACTAATAAAATGCTTTTTTTCTGGAATTTAATTGTTTTTTATTTTGAGGTTTTATATGTCTATGTAACTTAAAAGGAGGGCGTATTTGAAAGTTCACCCTGGTGGTATAAGCAGCTGCTATAACTGGCTGTTAATAATTGATTTCACAAATTCAATTAAACCGGGTGCAAGACAGTTTTAGTTCCTTTTATCGTTTATTTCTGCTTATTATTATTATTCATATTCCCTACATAAAGATAGTAATCACAATGATTTAAAAAAAACAAATAATCTGCAGAGTTTTTTTTCGACAAGTGGACACAAATATTTTACGTATTATTATGAAAGTTTACGTCTGAAACTGTATGAAAATGCGTTGAGCACAAAAGACAGCTCAGTTGAAATTTTCTTGTTACACCTCTAAACTTCTTCTCGACAAGATTGAAAAACTATTCTTCTCTAAATCGTGAAACTCACTATTATATATTTTCTTCTTCTCTCCGTTTGAGAGCAAAAGAATACCTCGTGTTTTCTGAGAACTAGTGCAAAACATACTTTTGGGTATCGTTTTGGTTTTCTGCAGCGAACCGATTACTCTTTTGAAAGCAATGTCAACATATTCTTTCCTACGAAAGTATGTAGCTGCGTTTGTGCTTTGAAGCGTGCGAAAAAAATTCTTGCGTGACTGACTAATTACACACCTCTACTTTCCGTGCTTGCTTTGAAATTGATGTTTAAGTATCTTTCATAAACTTTACCACATACAATGAAATAACAAAATAAAACAAAGTTTTTTAAAGACGCTTTTATTAGTGTACTAAAAGTAGAATAATATTTTTTAAATTTAAAATCTGGGGATCAAAACAAAAGGTAAAAGCGTAAAGTGCTGAAGGAAATATTCTCTACTAAAAATAAATAGAATGTGTGTCTGTCGGTGTGTTGGCGCTCTACAGGATCGGACCGCTGGACTAGAGCTACGACGAATTTGGCATAAACATATTTTGAGGGTGAGAAATGTGCACCTCGGACCCCTTTTTCTGAAAATTTTAATTAAATTTTAATTAATTAACATTAAGCGAAATTTTAGCGTTTTTCTTAGTACTTTCGAAAAATTACAGCACAAAATATTTTTACATTCCTGAAAGTCAACAGAATTATTTTTCAATGATATCAATTAAGTTCCGTATCTAATCTCTAATTTTAATAATTTTTTAAAAATTTTTTTTAGCATAATTTACAACAATACTTTTCATTGTTGCAGCAATAATTCAAACCGTTCATTTTTAAACAAACATTTATTTGCGTGTTTCTCTTTCATTTGTTGAAATTGAAGGAATATCTTAATACATTTTGCTTTCATATTTTATTTCGTCAAATCTTAAGGAATCTTAAACAAGCTGTTATATTACTTATATTAAAAATATTAATAAGCTGAATGTTTTATGGTTGCTATGTTTTCATTTTTTTTTCAGCAAGTTTTAATTCATCTAAGCATGCCTCTGGCCATAAAATGTGCTGCGCCATTTTAATGTTGAAATCGACATAAATTTTGAAAGAAATAAGAAAGTGAAGATGGCATGAGCGCTGCAATTACGATGTTACATGTAAGGTCAGTCAAGAGCTGCCCTATCAGGGACATTTAGGTAGACAATGAACTGGCAGAGGTCATTTCATTGCGCAAGAATCTGAAGTTTAAAATTACTTGTAATTCAGCGAGCCATGAATATGAGAATGAAACAAGATTCAAGTGAAATCATATATCTCCGGCGAACAAGCTGATCGCCGAGGCAGATGATATCAAAATATACTCTTTTCATTGGCTGGCGATCTAAGATAATCTACTCTATTAAAATTCGAAGGTAAACAAACGTATGTATGTATGTATGTATGTCCCTCTATCTTCTCACGAACCGCCGAACAGACGGGCCGCGCGGAAGGTACCAAAGATGGGGAATAATCCAGAGGAAGCCGTTTCGGCGTATTTATATTCAATTTTAATTAGTGAAAAAAAAGATATTGTTAAACTAACTGACAACAATACTTTTCATTGTTTGGGATACTTTATAACAATACTTTTCATTGTTACAGCGCAATTCAAAATTTATTTTATTGTTGAAGTCATTTACTTTAAGGAACATTGTTACAACAACAATAAAAAAAAGTGACATTGACAGAAATAAAAAAAAATGAATTGTTGAAGTGTATAAATTCTTTTTTTTTATCCCGTGATATTTTGCCACTTGAACAGAGATCATTTTAACGAATTTACAGGCGTGTTTTGTTTCTGTAAAGTTATGTGCCGAAAGATATAGATTAGTTATGTTAGTGATTTTAATCATTATTCATTGATTTGATCAAGTTTAAATATTTGTGGGAAGCTTCTGTTTTAAGCTGATATTTAAGGTTACTATTTTTGCTTTGTTCAATTCTCAGCTTTTCCAGTCACCTAAAGAAAAGAGGAATTACAGGGATCTTGATAGACTGGGAGACAATTAGAAAACAGTGAGAAAGAATTTGTTGCTTGAGAGCTAGCAAGGAAGGAAGAAAGAGCCGCCGGAGTTGATCCAACTATGGCTGGCAGTAATCCGGGACAAGGAAGGACGGAAGAATAGAAGAACAAAGATAATACGACTGTCAGACATGGCTGTGATAGACAGGAGAGAGAGCCGAAGACAGAACAAAAGAAATAGACAGTTGGTTATGGCTGGCTTGTGTGGGAGAGGAAGAGCCGGACGAAGAAACAAGAAGAACAAAGAAGAGAATACATTTTGGAGACGTAACATTTACATTAGCGACAATATATGTAAAAAAATAAATCAGGCGGCACACTTGAGAAAATTAGTAATAAAGACTAGATTTAAAGAATATTTACATTTCTTGGAGAAAGTAAGTGATGACAATATTTGTTGAAAAAAAAACAGGCCGGGCATATGAAAAAAATATGGATCCGAAGGCCTCATGATCTTACTTCTCTCCGCCCGGAATTCTCCATATTCAAGATTGCCCGTGCAACCTCGGGTCCTGCAGCCTAGTATCTAATACATTTGCTTTCGTATTTTATTTCTGAAACTAAGGGTGAAATCTGTAAACCAAGGCCTCGAGATATTGCTTTGCTTACATTAAGAAATATATCCAAAGTAAGCTGAATGGTTATAGTTTGCTATGTTTTCATTCTTTTCTCAGCATATTTTTTAATCAGCTAACATGACGCTGGCCATAAAATGTGCTGCGTCATTTTAATGTTGAAATCGAGAGGAATGAGAAAGTGAAGATAGTGCCGACAGAATGAATTAGAGGTTACATGATAAAGTCATTTATTTGACTCCATTAGGAACATTTATAGAGAATGAGCAGAACAGATCGGGTCACTAACAGAACCATATGTTAAATATCTAACACAACCTGAAGTTTAAAATTACGTTATTAAGACAACATTGAAGACTCTCAGAGTATGAAAGATTCAATTGAAATCATATTTCGGCGAACAACTGGTCGCCGAAGGCAACTATTTTTTAAATAGGTGGAATTTGAATCACATTCATAATATATTTTAATTTTTTTACAATTAATGTCTTGCAATGTTCTTTCTTGGAATATTTATTCATCGTGACTTATTTTCCTTATCAACAGATTGTTTTTAGCGCCTCAATTACGTTTCTGTGTCCCCTCCCCCCGACTATCGATATAAAAAAAATATAATTCTGCTTTTTTTAACACACTCATAAAGCGTGTTTTTAAAACATTATTATTAATTTTATTTTTATTTCCTACTTGTATGTGTATAATTTATAAATTATTATAATTATTATGGAATCTTGGTTTAAATTTTTTTTCTCAAATTCATTACCAGGCAGCACCACTTGTATAGAATCAAAATGTTATTTAAATCAATCGATAAACTGAAAGTTAAGTTCTGAAAATATTAACGTTGTGTACTGTCATCTAGAAAATACAATTGTACAAAATTTCAGTGCAAAATCAATGACAAAATTCCATCTTTACAAAACATTTTTTTATACGAGCAGATTTTTTTTTTCTAGTTTAACAAATTATCGAACAAGAATAAAAGAATCCCATCGAATAGACCATCAAGGGTTACCTACTTAGGCATGGATTCAAGAAACAGGGAACTGTTTCTGTAAGAAAGCTTGACTTTCGTCAAAGGAAGCCTCTTGTAACCCGAAAGATCCCAAAATCAGAAAAGATAGTAATAACTTATTACAAGATTGTTTATACATCCAAACAGAACGTCTTTACAAACGTGTAATAAATTAAGTTTAATAAAAGCTTTAAAAAAAACCCGGAATTTTCTACCTTTTTTGTTTTTGTTGTTGTTTTTTTGTATGCTACACTGCAAGAAAAAAACAGTTGAAAACAACTCCATGCCTCCCCTACAAGTATAATCTTGAAAACAGTGTAATGGATATATTATATATGGAAAAGTCCGAGGTTGTCTCAAACAGCCGCTGATGTTAAGAACGTATTGGCAACTTTATAACGTGACTCTTTTGTTTCTCTCGCAAGTTTTAAGTTTAAGTAAGTTTTCTTTGGAACTTCTGTTGTTACCCATTATCTCTAAAATAAGACATTAGTTATGTTTTTTAATATATGTAGTTACCGAGATCTAGGATCGCGTCACCAATTCATGCGTATTTTTTTGCCCAACGTTGCGTCGCTGAACTACAATTCCGATTTTCAAATTTTTTTTCTTAACTTCTGTTATTACCTTTATCTCTAAAATAAGTTATTAGTTATGTTTTTTAACATATGTAGTTACCGAGATATAAAGTATCCCCCATACACAGTTTTGTGCCGTTTTGGTGTGTGAATCAATTTCCTTCTGAGATCCCAATGGGAGGAACGCAGTCCTACGTTAAAGGTAACAACACAAAGGCAAAACATATCGTCACTATTATATCAAATGTCGCATATCAGGTGCAAAAAATCTGTGATGCAAAACACTTGCATACCCCATTAGCACAAGATAGTTTGCGATATATCCACGGTGTTGCTACGATATTCTACGAATGCCGCACAACATTGTAAAAAGATATCGTGTCGATATTATTAGAAATATGTAATGCCACTTTCCTGCCTCACTAGTCTATGTTTGGGAAAGAGAGTTTAAAGGGGGGTAAGTATGGGATGGCCGGGGCCTGGACCTCTGAGCTTGGGAGACCTTGGCGACAAACCGATGATTCAGAAAATACGACACTTTTCTCGAATCTCTCTATTAGGAAGAAAATACGCTTGGAAGGTGCGAGAAAACTCCATGAGCGTCACGGCCTGTCGGAAGGAGAATATATAAGTGTCGCGACGAATCAGAGTGTGTGTGTGTGTTGATCGACTGGAAAGACGTTGGAGTTTCGTCTACGGTGAGGTAGACATCTGGTGAGCTAGGCGAGCTGTTATTATTGTCGTTGTGAGAGTGATTTGCTGACTGTTTGTGTTGCTGAATCTCAAAGTGCTGAACTGTTATTACCTGTAAATTGTTGTCTGTTTACGTTGCTAGTCTGTGCAAGATCTATTGTTTCCTGTTACCTGTGCTACGTGTTTTTCCTGCATATTTGTGAATAAAACCTTCACTCTCATTATCCTGCGTGTTGGACTGTTTACACCATACAACCACAGAACGATTTTTGTTACAATATTGATTACAAAATTGTCCCTCAGCAAGGGTGTACGTGAATACAGATTAAACGGGATGATAAAAAAATGACTCTTTATTCCACAAGGCTTTCAGCAAAGCACTAACGTAGCACAGGAAACAAAACTGTACGGCTCTTGTACAAGATTTACAGCAGAGATCACCGATAAATCTCAGACGGCGCTTTCCATAGCACTCAATGTTTTTCCAGTTCACCAACTTGCTTGTGAGTCAAGGTCAACAGACTACTCCTGGTTTGAAAGCTTGCTTTGATGCCTCTTCAACAGGAAGTGACGTCATTACGTAGGAAGTGTCGTAACCTTTAGAAGGTTCATGAAGTTACTGGCTCCAGTGAGATATAGATCCACAGTTCAGGATTTTCTAGATTTCTTTTGTCGCCAAAATGGTCATCAAATTTGTCATCAAGAATCCCAAGTCTATCGCAAGATTAGCATGTCAGAGCAACTTTGCAGCTTTGTAACAATACTGTATAGCATCTTGTTGCTAATGGGACAGGTTAGCAACATCTGCTCAAATTGTTGATTGTTGTATATTTTTTGCAAAATGCCTTATGTCGTTAGGGTTTCAGCTGCTACATAAAAATTTCGTATGATTTGTTGTGTATGGTTTTGATATACGATATTTTGATATAACAGCGATATGAAATCAATACTTCGAGACACATCATTGACTATTTGTTTTCAGTATTGCAAAACGCATCTAAATAAAATTTTTCTTTAAACTCTCAAGCGTTGAATTCATCCCTAAACCAATGGAGCCAAAATTTTTAAAATAATAAGCTGTGGAACCACACAATATTCAATCCCAATTATAATTGTGAAAAAAAAAAATTGTGGCTTCTGTATCTAAAAAAGAATTTGCAGCTAGATACCACAAACACGGACGGCTCGTGCATAAACACTGCGATTCCAGCATCTCAACTTTTTTTTCTATGTATAAATTTAATCACTAATTTATTTCATTTTACATATTTATATTTTCATTTGCATTTTGTTTTTTGTCTCATTTTGCATATTATATTTAGATCCATCAACAATCTAGCTCAATAAACAGCAAAAGAAAAAAACGGTATACCTACGGTTACTATAATTTTTTAGTTGAAATCTGGACGCTGGGTCAGTTGAAGGGTCAGGGGAGAATTGAGATTTACTGTTATAAAAAATTTCTGAAAGCTGCCTACCAATGACCCTCTTTCCTTTCTCTTCTCTCTCTCTCTCACTTTCTCTCTCTAGCTCAGACTTTTGAAGCAAAAAAAAAAATACAAGACATCCAGAATGAAAAGAAGATACAATTTTTACAAATGTTTGGTAATTCAAATTATATGAAAACAGAATTTAAAAAAACCTGCCAAAACTTTAATTTTTCGGTTGAACTGAGGCCTGGACAAGGGAAACCATCCTTTCTCATCATGAAGGTTGTAACTAGTGTAAATAGATTTTCTTTCATTGGCAGCAACACAAAGAGAAAAACATCCATCCTGTTCATAACGACTAGTTTGGCTCCTTTTCTAATTATAGCAACCAGCGGCCGCCATCTTGCATCTCTGTCGGAGTTGGTACTGTTCAGCAACGGATTCCGAGACTACCACTTTTAGACGTTTTGCACCGGAAGGGGGGGTATCAGGCAATTAGTCATATGGGCGCATGTCGGAGTTCTTTGTTAGATCACGCTCGGTAAAATGCAAAACATCATCCTTTCATTCTTCCTCCCCTAACGCAGTGAAAATAACTGCCCGTCCGCATGCTCAAAGCGTGGAGGGTTTCGAATCGTTGCTAAACAATAGAAGTTGTTTGGTTTTCACGTGTGTGCGTAATGGTATGACATCGCAGCTCGCCCATGTATTTCACATCGCGTTTTTTATTATATATTGGAAACGCATATCTACTCTACCATATGAGTAACGCATTTAGTTATGCATATTCAAGGTTGTTTAGATTTCACTTAGAAGCATTCACTTCATGTGGCCGACATCGCAGCCATCATGTTCAATTTTATTAATATTGTTTCGCAACTAGCTCTTGCATGAGCAAACTCAATTTATGCCAACAGGCAGCATATTTTGGAATTATATCTCTGTATATATTGGAAAAACACTGTATGTATGTAAATAAATCATATATTTTAAATAATCAATACAGTTCGCTCAATTCAACCGAATAAAACGCAAGTACATCCTTCCTGAAGAGACTAGGGATATTTCCATAGAACCTCCACCAGATAGTTGTTCCTTTGGGTAAAGCCCTTAGTATGAAAATCAAGGTAACACGCCAATGTAAATTTCTGTATATAATACAATTCTTCATATTCGTGACTTTTTTATAATCTGGACCCAACAAAGGCTCCAGTTTTTTGTAGAGGACTGCAACTTTGTAATATATCAATGTTCAAAATCAGTTTACATCCTTTTCTCTTTTCTTATATATTCTTTAGATCAATGTTCCCTTTTTATGCATTCTTATATATCATTTTTTCTCTTGCTTTTAATAAAGTTCCTCGTATGCCCATTCAACCGACAGGGAACCGTTCTGGCTCGAGTTCGGGGGTATGCTGTGGTGTTATGAATGACGTTAGCTTTTTCCAGATCCGCCAGACTTTCCCTATTACAAACAAATTCCTCTCTTGGCCTTTTCACTGGCGTAAGATTCGGATCTTTGAAGATCCGGACACTAATCCGGACGTGAGCTTGAAATCTGGACGTATGGTAACCCTAGATATACATCTGTTCAAAGAGGGAAAAGCTTCTAGGAGGACTGCATTTTGGTTCAATCAATCCCAATGTTCTTTTCTTCACATGCGCTGACACAGAGCGTATTTTTTTTTCTATTAAACGCTTTGGAAAGAGTAGATACTGTGGGACGAGTGTTAGAAACTGAGGTTTTACCATTTTAAACAGCGAAAATTATTTTTCTGATCCCAATCAACATCTGAAGATAAGTAAGTAATGAAAAATAAATAATGATCAATAAAATTAATTTAAAAAATATTGTTCTCTAAAAAGTTTTCTTACTTAAATAAACACAAAATTAATTTCGATACATTTGTTTTTAATATACACTTGTAAGATCTTTTTATTGTTCAGAAAAAAAGTTATATGAAATCTTTTTTAAACGAGTATAGAATTCAGGAAAAATAATTGAGAATATTTAGTTTGAGGTTAAATTTTTTTATTAAAATTAATCATAAATTATTAATTGATTGGTTAAGATTACTCTATGAAAAAGTTCTCTTACCAAGTCAAGTCTGGTATTAATTTCTTTTAAATATTAAATTTTCCAGAATTGAATAAAAAAAGACAAAGTGTAAATCAGTAAATTAATTAATTAAAATCTTAAGTAAATAATTAAAAATTAAGTCTTAATTAAATAATTAAAATTGAGTGTAATTGAATAATTAAAATTTGGTGTAATTTATTAATTAAAATTAAGTCTTAATTTATTAATTAAATTAAAAGCAGCATTTAAGAAAAGCAAGAAATGCATCTACTGCTCGGTGTACTATTTACAAGTAAGTTACAGTGCCTATGGTTATATTAGAACCGATACTGATCACAAATTTCACACCGTTCGGAAGATTTTGCACTAAAATTGTGACTTTTAAGGGACTTTCCTGTATCTACTTTTAAGCAAAGAAAGGGAGGAAAAAAAGAAGACACAAGAGGAGGAATTAAATTCTTGTTACTAAATTTTTTGATCAATTTATATTTTCTTTGACTTGTTCTCATAAAACCACTAATTGTGTATATATTTTCTTCTTTTTTAACCTGTATATATATTCTTTAACCTATATATTTTTCTTTGAGCATGTTCTCATAAAAGACAAATTAATTGTTAGTAGTATGTTTTCTTTGGGCCATAATGTATGTTCTTTTTTACAACCTATGTATGTTTTTCTTTCCTTACTCATTCTCATAAAGGCCATTAGTGTATGTATTTTCTTCGACCTATATATATATTTTTATTTGACTTGTTCTCATAAAAGATCGTGGTGTGTATATATTTTTCTTTAACCTGTATATGTTTTCTTTTGACTTGTTCTCATAAAACCATTATTGTTAATATGTTTTCTTTAACCTGTATATATATTCTTTAACCTATATATATATATTTTCTTTGACATGTTCTCCTTAAAACCATTAATTATTAACTGTATATTTTCTTCGACCTATATATATATTTTCTTTGACATGTTCTCATAAAACCATTAATTGTGTATATATTTTCTTCGACCTATATATATATTTTCTTTGACCTGTTCTCATAAAACCATTAATTGTGCATATATTTTCTTTGACCTATATATATTTTCTTTGACTTGTTCTCATAAAATCATTAATTGTGTATATATTTTCTTCGACCTATATATATATTTTCTTTGACCTATATATATATTTTCTTTGACCTGTTCTCATAAAACCATTAGGTATTATGAGTAAAGGGGATCGGCAGCGCTACTGAAAACCCATTAAGTGATTTTTGCTCCTCACAAATCATCACCTTCTTAACTCATTAAAATTTGTCTTCTATCTCCTAAAACTCAGCAAGTCCTAGAATTCCAGAGTCAATTCTAATAGTCGATAACTTGATCGATAGAAAAGTAATTTATTTACTCAGTTTGTCTTTAATATATCTTTAAAATTTAAATTTATTTATTTATTATTTGCAATCCTTATTTTTTTGTGCAATGTAAGTTCTTCACTTTTCTTACCGCAGGCAGGATAAATGCTATTTCTGACACACAGTTTATTACTTTTTTATAATAAGTATAGTGCACAGTTGGTTGTCCAAACATTGAGTGAAGTTTCAGCTTTTCATAACACCTTTCAAATATTTCGATGTCGGTGTCAAGAAACAACGTAGATAAATTCGCAACATTTTAAAATTATTCTATAGGTAAATTACTAACTCATAAAATTACCTTGCAACCAATGACTAAGTTGTTATAAATCCAGAGCATTAACTGCATTTTTCATACTTTAGTTTAATGGAAATTATTTTGACGTCGACTAACGTAAGCAAATCATTAACATTAAATTAAAAATCATTGTATGAGTTTCACGACAAGCAGGTTTAAAATCATCTCACGATTAATCATACATCTAAAAAAATAGATAGAAAAAACTAATTTTTTCGGTATATTAAAATTTTTTACAAGGTTTTAGAATTGCATGCTTTCGTTCCCCGCTTTTTTATAAAGCCTCTCTTAAATGTTTCAATCTGGGCGAGGATGTCTTTTCTATGGCAGGTCATCAGGCAGACTTCTCTAGTTCCATTACTTGACCATAAAACAGCAGGAATAAATGGCGGTCACTGAGGCTTATATAATTTAAGCTTTTCTAAGAAATGCCGTAAAGCACTGTCCTGTGAAAAAGAAGCGTATGACAGAGGAATTTGCATCACAGTCAGTGAAAAAATTGAATTGATCGTACGCAAAACGCTACAGGCTGTACTAATACGTCAGATAATTAATCTGAATATAATCTTTCAATTTTTTTTAGATGGACTGTGATGTTTTGAGAAATTTATTTATAGTTGGAAGAATTTAGTTTGTAGTCGCTCTTGTGACTAGGGATGGGAAAAACCGCCTACCGTTTTTTTTTGTTTCCGGTTAACCAGTTTTTTTCGGTTATTTTTTGCCCCGGTTTTTAAACCGGTTGGTTTTAAAATTCTAAAACCGAGGAAAAAACCCGGTCGGAAGATAGGCTCTATTTTAGATTCATTATACTAAAATTTAATTTAATTTTAAATTTTAAGAGCTTTGAATTTCATCATCTTAGGCCAATCACCGACAACCGCTTCTCAGGGCGTCTGTTGTTTGGCGGATTACTGAAAAGAGTCTTTATGAACAGATAAATATTGGCCAATGAATTAATTTCTTGCAAGAAAACAATGTTAATAAAAATTTTTTGTCTATAATACTTGCTTATTGCAATAATTACTCATTTATTATTATTACATATTATATTAATTACTTATTTATAATTATTACTTATTACATTAATTAATTATTGTAGTAATACTTACTTATTGTATAACAAATTCTGTCCACAAATGTTGCTTTAAAAACTCACCGAAAACCGGTTTTTCAAAACCCTGTTTGAGCGGTTTAACCGCCAGGTTAAACTGGAGGTGAAAAAAACCGGTTTAAGAAAACCGCAATTTTTGCCATAACCGCCATCCCGACTTGTGACTTTAACCGTAACTGACTGTGACAGACAGAAGCAACGCCCTCAAACTTTAGTTGGCAGTGAAGAAGGCCAATCGACCGACGATAATGGTTGATAACAAATAATCTTCCTTTATGTTCTGTTAATGTTGAAATTATAATAAAGTAAACTTGTCCGTGCGTAATTTAAATAAATAACTATTACACTAATTGGACTGTTTACTGAACCACAAACGCCCCCCCGCAGCTATATTATTCTATAGGTAAATAAATATACATTTTCTATAGGTAAAATAACAAGGAAAATAACATACATTTTTGTTATGAAACTCGGCATTTAAAATGAAATTTATTTAATTTTATGAGGCTCTATTGCGGCATACGTGGTTCATGATTTCGATCTTATTAAATAAATAATACCAGTATACACAAAATATATAAAGTTTTATTTCTCAATGTTAAATTACACTTCTGAGAAAAAATCATATCTAAGCGTTCGTGGATTTTCATTAATTAACAAAATCTGTTTTCGTAGGGTAGGTTCCGGAGTACAATTTACAAAATTTTACATTCCGTCACCTTAAGAAAATAAAACTTAATCTTAAACATTAAAAATTCAACCCTGGCAGTATTTTTTATTATTTTTCCGCTAGATAAATGTGACAGGATTTGAGGCTGTCCACAACAAGTTTATCAGTCTTTAAAAAAAATGATATTTCGGTTCCTTTAAAATTTAAATTGGATACTGTCTAATAAATGGGAATCCCTTGCTTTTACCTCGAAATATCTTTGGGACTGTAATGATAATATGTTGTCATACTCTAATAAGTAAGATGATGTTGCTAAGTTTAGTTTAAGGTACCAGTGCTTTTATTAGTATGGCCTTAACAAAGGCCAGACTTTATTTAAAGTTGATTACATTACAAAATATTCTATGCGTAATAGTATATTGCTGCGTGATATTTGTGTTTATATGAATTCGAAACATAGGGCATTCTAGGTCCTCTAGAATAGAAGCTACTGGATGGCGGCGAGACTCTCCGAGAAGTTACTAGAAACATAGCGATTCTTTTGATGTCTTATAAGTGTCCGAAAAATCAGACACCACCCTGTGTCCAATCAGGAACGCAGATCATCGAGAGTGGCTGCCTGAGGGCGACAAACACCCCAAAAGATATAAAGGGTGGAATAAAAAAAAAAGGGAGATAAAAGAAATAACTCTATATATAGTGATAAGAAAGTATATTGAGC
>BGPR01017675.1:19609-32092 GCA_013235015.1 Araneus ventricosus | reverse complement strand
CCTATTTAAATCCAAAAAATAGCTTGAACAATATGGAAATTCAATACTCACCCAAATATATATATATATATATTCATACAAAAAAGAATTTAACAGTTTTTTTAACTGAACCATCTTATGTCAAACAGTTTTTAGATGATAAAATATGAAATATATATATATATATATAAAGTACACTCATAATAACATGCCTATTCAATTACCATTAGACAAAAATTCACTCAATGTAATGTTCTAATTTATTAAAAAAACTACTTTCCTTGACATAGTAAACTTTGAAATAAAGAGTAAATAGACAGCGCATTTTCCCATTTTGTAATATTAGAGTAAAAAAGTAATAATCAAAGTTATGTGAAAATCAATTTTAGAAATACGCATTTAATATTAAGTTATATCGTAATTTTGTAAACGTTAATGCAATATATATAATGATATAAGAAGACTAGAACAACTTTCATACTAAATTTTTTATAACAATGCATTAAATTGATTAAACTAATTAATTTACACTTGAAAGACACAAAAACAAATTAGAACAATATGAAAAATAAAAATACCTGTGAAAACTGAAGTAACAAATCCTTGCATCTTACTTCATCAACCTTCTCCTAACACCTCTATAAGAAACCTATGCACATGAGAAAGGTAGAAAAAGAAAAAGCATACATGAAAGGAGATAAGTGTTTTAGAATATTGTATTCTTGATTTTAAATATTGAATAAAACTGAGGACACTTTTTATGCAGTTTAGTAAAATGAATACAACAAACTTTTAATTTCATCATGTTTGTTGAAGCTACACAAATGTATTTACAATATAAGTATAATTAAAATATAATATAAATTAATATGCCCAGTAAATTCTGAAAAAGAAAGTAAATCTGAAAGAAACTAAGAATAACCTTCAAATCTCCTTAAAAAATATAATAAAAAAAGTACTAAGTAATCTGAGAACTTAAATAATGTAAAAGTGGTTGATGTTGACATGTTTGATTGTGGCGATGCAAAATGAAGAAGCAAAGAACATGGTGCGGTCCCCGAGGTTGAATTGTTTTGGGGTGATATCTCGCCAAATCTGGTAACTAATGATATTTTTTGCAAGGCTGTTTCACGAGTTTTGGATTGGCTGGCACGATATCGCCGCGTTTGGCGAAAGAACGCACCATGTTGGAACTAGGGGATTACAGCCTTTGTTGCTTCACATCCCATAACTCCTATCATTCAAGTCTCACCAAATATTTTTAATAGCCATACTGAGAAAATACATTTCAAGAAAAATAATAATATAACATTTTCTGTGATTGTCGTTGAATTGAATTTAAGTAAAATATAGCTAATAATATATGTAGAGACAGCTTAGTTAAATCATCTGCCAAAAAAAAAGCAATAAAGGAAAAATAAATTAATTAAAAATGAAATATATATGAAATGGTTATGAAAAAGCAAAATATATGTGACACTGCAGGTAGCAAGGAGTTTTGATTTCAATTCCATGGAAATGGATTTAAAATTACAAATATGCTGTGACACTGAAAATCGTAAAAATTAAATTTTTACAGAAAGATTCTCAATGGTGTTATTAGTATAGCAGATAATACCTACTCCAAAACTTATAGCATTTGCACACAATTAAATTTATAAAAGATATTCAATAGAGTACCTAATTACATTTTTAATGCATCAAGAATAATTATAAAGGACTGTTGAAATCTTTCTCTGTGGAGTTAAATGTCTGTATGGTTCGGTTTGTTTACATCCTGAATCGTTAAATCTGCCTTCTATTAATTCGAGTAACCCTAGCGTGAGTTTGGATGTTCAGGATGTCGCCATTCCGTATCGCCAAACCTTCTTACTGTTAATCGTCGCATGGCTCTCTCTGGTTGCCGTGGCCCGGTTAAAACCTTTATGATTCTGCGCATGCGTCATCTCTTACTGTCGGTGTTCTTTTTGCTATTGACAAGTTTTCTCAGGGTGCCGATTGGACCAAATGCACCCAATAGGGCCCCGCTCTAGCGTGCTACAAAGAATGTAATCGAATTTATTTAAATTAAAATCAATTAATTATTGTTTTTAACAAATTTAAAAAACATGTTTATCTTGCATTACAAAAACATGATTTGTTTTAATAGATCTAAGAAAGTTTTGCAAACATAAATTACTAGCGGATGTTCACGATAAAATAAAATAAGATTTTTCAAATGTTCACATGCGAAATAAGAGTATGTACTTCCGTTTGAATGTCGTGGATATACCACAGAGAAGTACTCTTTCTATGTGGGATATAATAATAATTCAGTTTGAGTTGAATTTCCAAACAGTTTTTTTTTTTTTTTTTAACATCGAGAAGACTATTGTCTCTTATAAAAATTTTAATTGTCTGAAATAAAACGATTTAACTCTTTTCTACACAATCATTAAAATAATGATAAAAATGTTGATTTAAATCTGATTATTATTTATTTTTTATTAAACATGCATTTGATACCAATGCATATTTCTTTCTACTGTACCAGTAAGTCTTTTAAGATGAGTATTTTATAGAATTTACGAGTAGTTTGGTATCTGAAGAAAAGCTAATTTTAGTAGAATAAATTATTAGTATTCTAATTATATTATTTCTTACAGTTTTTTCCAGGTTTGTTATTTTAGTTTTCTTTAAGGACTGAGACCCGGTTTTAGAAGCATGGAGGTAAAAATGGGGTCAATTCACGGTCACGTATCAAATCAAAAATGGCAGCGCTTAGAGCCTTCTGTGGATCTAGTGAGGGTCTCTCCGTAACGTTAATGGACTTTATGCATGTGACGTCATATCCATCGACACATGACGATCCGGGAACAGCCAGATGATATTATGTTTATCGTTATGATGTGAATATCGACTATATGTTGGATGCCAGTTAATAAATGGATAATTGAATTACATACTCAGTTTATTGATTTTGCATTTTATTTCAGATTCTTGGTGCTAAATGCAAATGTCCTGGTGGTACAATTCCTTCTTCATCTAAGCATGTTTTTACTGTGCTTGCTTTCATTATTCTCATTTTGATATTCTTTATAAAATATTACCTCATTTCAAGATCAATATTATCAGATAAATTTCCTTTATTTTATTTATACAAAAGAGTATGAAAAGTTTAATTTCATCTGGAAAATTCTAAGTTAGTAATAAAAATGAGAAATAACTTCTTAAATTGCGATTTAAATTTTCAGAAATAAGATGTTATATACAGATACTTTTTTATTTATAATATGTATATTATACATTCTTTTAGTAGCAAATAAATTAGTTTAGCATTGTAATATGTGTAATGAGAAATTTTATATAATATTGTAATAATAAAATAGTGTAACATTAACCAGACTAAATATTTTTTTATCAGCACTTTCATTTTATTGCATTTTCATGCAAACCATTTTTAACTTAGAAAGCTTTGTGTAGGATATAACTAAGTATACTTAATACACATCTCAAAATTGCTTTGCTAACTTGGAACACATATAACAATAGCTTTTAAGGTTATTATTATTCCCAGTCGTATTATACAGCATTATATTGATAAAAATACACGAATGCACAAATGATTAAATTATATTGCATACTGTGTCACCAGATGACTTAAAGTAACAAAAAAAGGAATGTTTGATTTTTTATTTGCTGTTGAAAAGGAACCATACTTTTACTTTTCTATGCATTTAAAAAATATAATGAAACAGTCTGCTAGCTTTCAAAACCTTATTTTTGCTGTAATTGAATATTTTGTATATATGGTTCATCAAAGATGGTGAGGATGGAAAATACCTATCATATGCTAATTGCATGAACTCGTCACATCCACTGGCACATGCAGGAATGGCGCTAGAGTTTGCCTGACGGGGGGGCCCAATTTGCCCGACAGGGGGGCACAGTCTCCCCGACAAGGGGGCACGACCTGCTGTACAGGAGGGACGAGTGTATTGAAATTGGTCTCAAATTTTCACCATATTATTATTTATCAACTACAGTTGAATGCCCTGTACAAAAATTTTCCCCGACAGGATACATAATTTTTCCCCGACGGGGGGGGGGCACAACAACCCCGACAGGGGGCCCTGGCCCCCCCTTGCGCCACCCCTGGGCACATGTCCCTCAAAGTATAAATGTTTTACATGTTAATTCTAAAAAAAAGATTAATTAAAATAATTCTTCAGCTAACGATCTTATTGAAATTTAGTATATTCTAGCATAACATTTCGATTGTATTTACTAACACTAAAAATAATTGTTAGCACATTTTAAAATTTTCTTGATTTCTGAATCACTGAAATCTAATTATAGATCAACTTTTTTTTGTTTTTATTGCATGACTGTACAATGCATTAAAATCTAGTTATTCAATGTATTTTCTTACAGATTATAAAATAAAATATAAATACTAACAAAGTAAATCTCCTTCTTGCTAGCTAATTTTCTCAAATAAATATACCTTTAATGTGAAAATAAGAAAAAAGATTTACGTTGATATTTATATAATATTTTCTCTTTTTTTTTTTAGCTTAATAGCTATTAATAAATGCTATAACAAGTTTTCTAAGACAACTACACTCTTTTGAATAAATAGATAAATTATCAAGTTAATTGAAAATGTGATTAGAATTGGATTTACATTTGCATCAATTCAATTTTTTAATTGTAGATTTTTTAAAAGGCAAATTATCAAACCATTACTAAAAATGTAAAAATTGAATTGTTCATTGAAGAAACTTAAATGATAGGTTTTTGAAAGAAATTACTAGGATATTGTTGAGAAACACAGTAAGTGAATTTTCAAAAATATGATGGCGAATTGAAATTCAAGTACGAAATGATTTTAATGAAAATTTTTCTGTATTATTTTGCCCACGTTGGGTAACACTGTTATATAGTGAATATGTGTAATGTTTAAAACAAACACAACAAAAACAGTTTAATGCAAAATATTGTTTTATTACACAACAGAGCCCACTTTTCAAATTACTTTCCATGGTTGTATGAATGTTTATTGTATTCAATTTCAGACACAAAAACAATGTTCAGTATGCAAAAAAAATTGTAAATGACATAATTTAAAATTATAACACATAAAAATGGATTGTTCAGCTAACGAAAAAGATTATGGTTCCTCAAAATAATATTTGTAACTAGAGTAATAATAATATTTTTAACGCTTCATATACTTTCTCAAACTACAATGGGAAAAGATTACAAACTGAAAATTAGCAGAAAATATTTTTAGATTTTTTTTCCTTAATATTTAACATTAGAAGAAATTTATAGTCATCTACGAATTTCAAAATTGCTTCTACTTTTGTACTATAGCAAACTCATAAACTGATACGATGAAATAAAAATATTTTGAATGCACATGTATAAGATTTTATGTTTAAAATAAAGAAGAATATCAACTCAAAAATAGAGTTGTTAAATTGTCAGATGAAGCCAATAATGTAGCACAGAGACTTCAAATTTCATGATTTTTTTTAAAACCAAATAATCTCTTCAAGTTTTCTTAGGTAGACAAATCCAATATAATTTAATAAACTAAGCACATTTAGGAAAGTGTACAACTAGATGAGGTTTATTGAAAGATTTTACAATTTTAAACGAATCTGTCATCTGCAAAGAATATGAAATCTACTATGGTTTTATAGTCTATTCCACTGATCTTCATGCAGTATTTAAAACTGAAAAAAGTAGCGGTTGAGGGCCTTAAAGCAGCGAGGTGGCAGGAGCAGTACTGAGCAAAGTGGGTGCTGGTTGCGAACCTGACCAGAGGAAATGGTGCCCACAAAGTAGCAATTTTAGAAGATTAAAAAAAAGCCACAGTGCTATATCGGGTGAATACAGAGTTTTGGAGTCTTTTTTTTGTTGTTGTTGTTACACTTACGACAAAAAATTTACATAATGGTGTCGTTGTGAGTAGGCGCATCATCGTGGTGTAAAACAATGAGTTATCTTGCTAATTTAAAATCCTTTTCGACGAACTGAATCATGTGCTTGACACAAAAAACTTAAATAATATTCTTTATTTACAGTCTGGTCAATTTGTTGAAATTCATAATGCACAACAATATGGCAATAAAAGAAAACAATGAGCGATACCTTAATTTTTTTTTATTTTACTTTCTACATTCTGTAAACATTTTATACCAGTCAAATACTCTTGCTTTTGAAAACAGTCTTGTTTAATAGATTTTTGAACTGTTTCAAATGTTTATGTAGCAGAAATTATAATCTGAGAAAACAAAATTTAATCCTTGTTCTTTTCTGACTTGTTTTCGCTATTTTGGAAAATCAATAATGCGATCATTCTGATCTCAATAACAATAAATTTATTCTCAGACGATAATACCAGATGTTTATATAAGTCGTAGAAATATTTGATGAAAGTTTTCAAAAGATTTTAGTTACTATATATGTTTTTGTACTTTAAAAAGTATGTATGTTATAAAGTATGCACATATATTTTAAATGAAGCATTCTTTTTTATCACAAAAATTTTATTTTGTAAGGAGAATTCTAAGAAATAACTGTGTAGTAACTAATCTATTGCTTGTGAAAACTGTGCTGAAGAAATATTTAATTATAGTTATTTTATTGTTATATTATATTCTTTCGTTATATATTTATGTTTAGGGGATATTATGCTGTAGGATTTAAAGTTTTTAAGATTGTATTTTTGAATTAGTGAGCAACTGATATTCAAAAAGGTTGGCATTAATGCTTTTTTCCCCTTTTGAATGAAAGCCCACCATCTGTAAATAAAGGCCATATCATTTGAGTTTGAAGACGGGTGAAAATTTTTTAATCAAAAAGTTAGTATTTATTTGCTACTTTGAAGATTAATTCCTAACGTATAACTTTATACGAAGATTCTGCTAAATCTTTACATGTTTTTTTAGTTTTCTTTTGTATTGATTATGTGCCATCGATTTTAACTACTTCACATGTTGATGACATTTTTGATATCTCTGGTTAAATTTTTATTTTTTTAGATCGAGAAAATTTGTGTAATATCAACTTCAACATAAAAACACAATGCTGTTACTCTAAAATAAATGTGTGCTTAATTTTAACCCATTAATGCTCAAGTAGCCTTTTTTTATATGATATTTTGTATGCTTATATTACATGTCTTGAAATCAACTGGAAAAATACTAAAAAGATCTTTCTGAAAAATTTGTTTTGCTGCCCCTCCTGTGCCAGCGTCCTTATTTAGACAAAGTCATATTTATGCAGAAAACAAACAAGATTTCTAATAAAAAAAATATATTCTTACATTTGTATTTACTGATGTATTTGTTAAATGCAAGTGAATTAATTGGTAAGTATCTTAATAGTTTGTTCCTCACATTGTTAGAAATTAACATTCCAATGCTAACTTCAAAGTGAAAAAGCTGCATTATCAACCAAACGCTTTATATGTGCTGCCATCTATTGAATACAAGACAAACAAACACTTTAAATACAAATTATTCCTATTATATAATGTTATTATGCATTTTAGATGTATTCTAAAAACGGGACGCTATGCGTTCTCTTCTTTGGGACTTTGCTCATCATCAAACCCTTTGGGCTCTTTTAATGTTTTTCGCGTGAACATTAGATAATGTGTGAATATTGAGTATATGAATATGCTTGTTTGTTACCATTTTATTATTGTTTTCGTAAAATAATATTTTTGCCATAATTATTTCTGTCTCAGTATTGTTAGCAAGAAAAACAGATTTAAAATTGATTTCGCAACTATTTTTTAATGTATAATATAAAATTTATAGATTCGCTCTGGTGACAGTGTTTCGGAGTGATAATGTGACAATTTCTTGTAAATTTATTTTATGAAATAAAAACGTATTGCTTGACTGGTTCTTTCTTTCTTATTAGAAAAGTTTGTATGCATGCGTGCGTGCGTTCACATCTGTGTCTTTCTCTTTCAAAAAAAATTATAGTCCTTTGAGAAGAATATTTGTTGTGAACACCTGGTTTATTAGTCACTGATAACGGCGTTGCTCGGGGTCCATAATTTCTCATATGCCCGCCTCCGTTTTTCCCCCCCTACAAATATTGTCACTAACTTTCCCTTACAAACGTAAATATTCTTTCAAATCGAGCCTTTTTATTACCTTACTAGCAGTATGCGCACGGCGATGCCCGTGGAACCAGGACTTCAATAAAATAAAAAAAAAAAAAAAATCGCCGACAATGACACGAAAAAGTTTTCAAAACAAAAGATACACATTATAGATTTTCCGGCTTATTTTTTCCGCGATAATAACATGTAGAAAAACAGTACAGAGTACATTAATCCAAAACAATATAAAAAAAATGTTGCCCGTGGAATCAGGACTTCAACAAAATGAAAAAAAAATTCTTAGAACATGGCAGAAAGCTCCAAAGGTTATGACGTCACCTGACCCTTCATCCAATCAAATTGAAAGATGCGTTCCGAAAGACTGTCGCTGAAGAAATTTCGCTCGACAAAAATAACTTTCATCTGCCCAGGAATAATTTAATTTAAAAAAAACGGAAAAAGATATTTTAACCGTTCTTGTTTTAAATCAGAGAGAACCGTTCTAGTTATAAGCTGAAAAAAATTGAAAATATTAGTGTTATTAGAAAGTCGGATGCAACAAATTTAAAATCAAAACTAGCATCTTGATGCCAAAACTGGGTATTTTTAAAAAATTTCTCAAAATTCAGTAAATTGCGTTAGAAATTCAAATCTAACTTCATTAGAACGGAAATCGCGTGATCTTTCCGATGGTGTATCTATTTTTGTCGTACAGTTATTTGAAACCATTCTATTGAGAAATTAGCGTGAAAAATCAAACAAAACAACACAAAACATTTAATAAAAAAAATTCTAGATTAAAATTTAAAATTTCGGCTTCGAGGTGCATTCAGTCATCATTACGACTACCTGTGTACCAAATTTCATGGCTGTAAGTGCGATAGATTCGTCTGGACATCGCAGACAAACACGCACACAAACATTGCCTTTTATAAGTATAGATGACAGTGTGGTTAGAAAAGGAATGCGAGAAGTTTGAAAAAAGAACATTTATTTTAAAATAATAAATCTTATATCTACAGAATTTTTGTGGCATTGCTGATTAAAAATATAATCTTAAAAAATCTCTAACGCGAACAAAATGCCGATATAAATAAAAGTATATGTTGCATAATAGAAGAAAGGTCCAAAAGACATAAAAAAAATCTAGATCCATATTCCTTTTTGTCCAAAAGACTAAAAATGGGGGGATGCAAGATAACTTCCCCGATGTTTATGACTGGCGTTAGCAAAAAAAGAAATAAAACCTTTTATTCAAAACAACTTCTTTAATAAGGCTCAAAAGGAATGATATACGAAGAGAAATAAATAAAAAAAGAGAATGCGTAGACTAATAAATTAAGCAGCGTATGTGAATGTATAATAATGGAGAAAAAGAAAATGGGTAAAAAGGTCGAATTTACCACTTAAAATTAAATAAAAATCTAATTCGAAATTTAATATTGACGACGACGGCTCCTTTTCCCCTTCCATCCAGGAATGACGTTATAGTTTGCCCGACGGGAGGGCCCATTTGCCAGGCAGGGAGCACGGTCTCCCCGACAAGGGGGTACGACCTGCTGTATGGGGCGACGAGTGCAATGAAATTGATCTCAAATTTTTGCCAGATTATTATTTATCAACCACAGTTGAATGCCCCGTACAAAAATTTTCCCCGATGGGGAAGACAGCATCTACGTCGGGGGGCCGTGCCCCCCGGTCTCCTCTCTAGCGCCACCCCTGTTCCCATCACTGTGCCGTATTTGGTCACTGTAATTCAAACTGTCTGAGCATGCATAAAGAACAAAAAAAGGATATGTGTTATTAAATATTTACGTCTTTTTTTCCTATATATATATATTAATTTTTGCAATGTATGTGTGTGAATGTAAGTGTTAGATTTTAAGTTTTATTTCATATTCTTGTTTCGTAAGTATTTAATTCGAGCTATGATTGAACTTAGAATAGTGCAGGTTGTTATTTTTTTCTTTTCCATCTATATGATCGATTAGTCGAGTTCATACAGTCCGTTTCATTCAGAGATTCAAATACTTTCTGTATTACATGAAAACTATGTGACGAGTTCTACGAGAAACCAATGGCGGTTCGTTAGCTCAGAAACAAGCAGTGCTGCAAAAATTTTGGCCGGTACTGGATTTTTGAACAATGTTCAAATCCTGCATTTTTATATTCAATTTTTCCCTCAGCAAAAGCTATGAAAATACGATTTTTTGAAGGTCTGAAACTTTCGGCATTTATTATTATTATTATTATTATTTGATGTAGTTTGCTGGCGCAAAAACCGTTATTGATTATGCTGTGCCAAATATATGGTGCGAGATAAAGTCTTAATTTAGGAATTAAAACAAACAAACAGACGACGACAACAAAAAATATGTCGCACGTCGTGACTTGTCAGTTTGTGAAGACAGCAAAAAAGGCGTAGGGATAAAACGACTTTAAAACACGGTAAAGAATATTAAGATAAAATAGTAAAAACCAATCATTTTTAAGATAGTAAAGAGTTGTGGGTGAGGAACTTAATGAAGAATGTCTTTTAGAGCAGCGACTCTCAAACTGTGGGGCGTCCCCTTAGGGGAACGCGAGCATATCGAAAAGAAAATATTATTTGAAAAAAATTATTAATTTACTGAAAGGAAAGTAAATCAAAATACATTTCTGACATAATAAAAATTAAAATACACATTTACACTGATATAATACAATTATAAATAGGAGTGAATCAGTACTGCACAATGAATGTAATAATCAACTTTTCAATACTAAATTAAAAAGTTTAATAATTATTAGTGACCCCCTTGGGCCTGAATTGTAGAGCAAAGTTTTTCAAAGGAAGGTTTAATATTTGAAATAGACACTCTAATTTTTTTTTCTCTATATTTAGCTGAGATCTATATTTTGTCTTAAAAGCAGCCACCGCAGAAAATCCGGTTTCGCAAAGGTATGATGTTGAAAATGGTAATAGTATACGAAATGCTCTTGTTTTCAGTGCTGAAATCTCATCTTTCGCCCCAAAATTCAAAGGGTGATTTATTACTAAATTGTCTTTTCATTTTTCCACATGCCGTGAAGTCTATGAAGATTTCTTCTTCGGCAGTTGAGAGACCTTCGCGATTATTTCGAAATGGATCCTTCACCCACTTGTTAACTCGCTGGAATTGAACGAGTGCAGCATTTACACAACATTTGCATCGCGGTTGCGCAGCCGTTCGAGAAAAATCGGAACTTCTCGCGAAGCTGCGAGAATGTCCAATATGATGGATGCAAGACAGCAATATACAGAAGCATGGATTCTGGTTTTCTCAATGCAGCGGATCAGTATTTTCAAATATCAATAAATTTACTTATTCTTGGTAATTTCCAAGGTTTGTAATTAAGGTCGTAGTGTAGCTTTGGCGTCAAAATACCAAAAGTACGTTATCACTGTATACATTGTTATTGTATGAGAGAGGAGGAGGGGGCAATGAAAATTGGGTCTCAAATACTGAAAGGTTGAGTAACACTGTTTTAGAGTGATAGAGGAAGAATGAAAACTGTGGATGATTAAATTGCGGGCATGACACACTGTACAAAGATGGGCGGGTTCCCACAACAACACATGCTCATGCGTGAATCTGGTGTGGTTAATTCTAAATCGGGTGAGGACTGTGTTTGAATTTTCTGCTGGGCAGGCTTGGCCGACAGGTAGTCAGATATTGATAGAGTGAAGCTTATTTGCTTCTTTTATGTTCCACTGAGTTTGCTATTTTTTGAACGAAGGATTATTTTTACATTCTTCTTGATATCTCTGAGCAGGAATGACGCTAGAATTTGCCCGACAGGGGGCATGACCTGCTGTACGGGCGACGAGTATAATGAAATTGGTCTAAAATTTTCGCCAGAATATTATTTATCAACTGCAGTTGAATACCCAGTAAAAAATTTTTCCCGGATAGGGGGCACTGGTCCCCCCCCTGTCGCTGAGAGAGTAGAGATTAAACTATTGATAGCGAATTTCGCTAAATTGTTTGCATGTTAATTGGCAGATATACCCACGGCCGTCTTAACAAATTAGAGCTCTCTGGGCTAGAATAATTTGGCGCCTATCAGAGCGAATTTGAGCCCTATGGCCCAACGAAAATACCTACCTAATGAAGTAATTGAGATACACACAAAAAAAAGTCGCCGGTTCCCTGATTGACGTCTTACAATTTTGAAAATAAGATTTTGAAAGGCATCTTCCGTAATGTAAGTAAATTCTATTATTCTCGGATTTTCTGACGGATTGTCTCTATATAAATATTCTTTGAAATGATATACATGTTTATGAAACATTAACGCGTCTATTCTGGTAGCCCTGGTTGGGTTGGGAGACGTCACTTTCCCCGTTGTTAACGTGCGGAAAAAGTGACGTC
>BGPR01017675.1:0-19509 GCA_013235015.1 Araneus ventricosus | reverse complement strand
GGGGGGGGGGGGGGGGGGTTGATACGTCACTCCCTGCTTTTTTTCGGTTTTTAAAAGGTGACGCCCCCCAACCCAACCGGGAGTACCAGAATAGCACCGCAAATCTAGTGAATCTACAAAACCAGCGGTTGTCTAGTGACGAGCCCTAATCATATGTCTACATTTAACGTATTCAAAATTGTAATTAAAAAATTTTTAGTTCAAAATTAAAGTTATTAGGCGCCTTAGGAAAATTTTTAGGTGCTTTTGGATCGATAGCGCCCCTGGGTTGCAGCCGAATTAGCCCATTGGATAAGACAGCCCTGGACAACCGCTTGGCGTATTTTTTTCACGATTATATTGTTGCTCTTTTTCCTTTAGTTCCGCCTGTGGTCTATAAGCGTGATTTAAATCTGAGTACTCTTGGCCTTCTAAGTCTTGCTGAAATTCCGCAACTTTTATGCGGTGGGGAGGAAGGATGACATATTTGTTAGGGAGTATACGAGAAAGTCTAGGGGAGACTCCTTCCGCTGTTTTTTTTTTAGTACGAGGGGTAAAAGGGAAGAAAACGCAGCGAATACACTCGAAAGGGAAAATATATACTTTTATTAATTCAAAACCTGAACAAAAAGCAGTAATTTATTATACACTTATGAACTCAAAAATGGTAAAATCATATATTTGAGTTCCTAGAACTCAGCCAAGAAGATAATAAATTAGAAGAAAAAATTTTCTTTGACATTCTTGTGAATGAAACTGAAATTATTTCGTTAAAAAATAAAAGCATGCATCGAAGTTTAAAACAAGAAAAGGTCTGTATTGTGATGAAAGATGCAACAATCAACCTTTAATCTGGTATTTTTACCCATTCCTGTAGCTATAAGAAAATAAGAAATGAATTTCTTTATTTTGAAACCTGTACAGTGGAACCGCGGATTTAAATTCTCATGTTGGCATTAGCAAAGAAAGCTTCTGCGCATAGGTAGCGAAATGTTCGTTACTGCGCATGTCTCAATTTGCAGGGTTTTACCAGAGAGAGCCGTGCAATAATTAACAGCAGAGGGCAAGACTAAGTGTAAATAAATTGGCGCAGACTTTTCGGACAAGAGCTTTGGATAATTTGAGATAAAGCAGCCAAGGAGCGAGCATACATCTCAAACAGCTTCCATCATCATTATCGGACAAGACAGTCGTTGTTGCTAAATTTTTCATTGACGCTCGTTTCAATTTGTTTTTATGAAACCCTTGGATGTATGTTTTGTTATGCACAGAGTATGGTAATTATTCGAACATAACTATTCATTAATGTTGTTGTTTATATATCATATTAACTTTAATATATCCTTTTCATGAAGATAGTTATGACAATATAATGGAAAGAAAATCGTTATTTCTCGGATATTTTTTTTTTACTCAGAAATTCCGTGTTGCACTTTAGCTATTAAATATTTCTGAGTTTCTATGTTTGAAAGATGTGAATAGGAACTATTTATTAAAGCGGATGCATATAGCCTCTTAACACCCAACAGGTTCATAGACATCACTGGAAGAGAAGAAAAGACAGTGCCTTTGAGCTGTCGCTCGCTTTGTTTACTACTTGGCGATAACACTTGGCAACCATCTACAATATTTGTAATATCCCTTGTTAATTACTTCATTTTTACAGAATGATTCAAACTGAAATTTAAAAAGTCGTACATCTTTTCTTCTTAACACATTTTCAGCAGTTTAGTATATGTGACCATATCTTTGACTACATTAGATCCAAAATTATTCTGCATATACATACAGATTTATTAGGCGAGACATTAACCCAAAAAATAATCGAAATATCAATATATATTTTTATTTGCTCATATGATAGCTTGAATCTTTCTAAATAACATGTAAAATTCCAGAGCTGTATATGTAATTTTTATTAAGTTATTGAACAGTAGCAGTCTGGTTCTGAAAATAGTGGTTGCTCGGAGACAATACGGCCCCACTCGCATCTGAAATGCTCTCATTTAATTTTTGTAAAGAATAGATAAAATTTTCAAAATATATACGAGAGTTAAAGCCAAAAGATGCAGCTACAATTTTTGCAATATATGTATATTAAAAGTAAATACTATAAGCATCAATAAATCAAAGTTAATATAATCTATTCCTAATCTAAACATATGTTATACATATTACTAATTGCATTTAAGTAATTCACATACTATGTCTACATATTATTTGAGATGAGAAATTTAAATTCACTTGCCAAATTGTATTGATAAAAGTTTTTGATAGTGCTTAGTATATTTTTTTTGAAACTATACCTTTATTTTGAGAAATTTTAACCAAACTGAAAATAAAGTGCAAACCATCTACTAGTTTGAATATTTTTGAAGAATACTTCTTACTGTCAAAAAAGTAGCAATTCAAAAATACAGAAGAGTATTGCATGCATTCCACTACATAAAGGACTCTAAAACGAAAATATCTGAGAAATTCGTTCCCTAATATAATATGCAAATAAAAATAACATAAATGCTAAATTTCATGGAATAAAATACAAAATCGTAGAATTGGAAAAGAAAGAATCAGAAATTTAGGAACTGTCCCTGTATTGATTGTGTTTTGTATTGTGTATTATATATACAAGGGTCCTAAAAGTATGGAACAAGCATTTTTTTCCCCTTAAATATTGCACATGCACCGAAATCATTAACATCTCTCTCTTAAAAGGGAGAGCTCAAATCTTTGTTGTATAGTAAAATATTGGCTGATTGGAGAATGGTAATATATTGGCAATATAGTTGATAATTATTGCTCTTTTGAAAATAATAAATATGGTTTATATTGTGGGTTTTTTCTCTTTTTTTTTATTGTTTTGTTTTGTGTATTATATATACAGGGTGTCCCAAAACTATGGAACAAGCATTTATAATTATGTATATATACACAATGATATTTCACTTAGACCAAAATCATTTCCAACTTTCTGTGAAAAAGGGAGAGTCCAAATCTTTAATCCAAAATGTGAGTTTAAGTCTATTCCTTACATGGTAAAAGTTCAAAAAATTATCCTGTTGTTTGGAAGCTATTTTAAAAAAGTACAAATCCAAAAGTGTTCATATTATTTTGTCCACCCTTGTATATACAGTATATGAATAACAATATTACTTGATATTTTCTAACTGAGATCTCTATAAACGTAAGCAAATAAAGATTAACATCAAGTCCTATAACTGCGATTTAGTCGTTAAAAAATATCTCAGTTCCTCACAATCTCATCGTCTTGGGAACTGAGTACTTAGACTGGAAGCTCCTTCTTGCTTCTGTTCAGAATCACTCTTTATAAAACTTTAAAGTCTCTTTCATCATTATTATTTGTAGATTAAATGTTTTGAAATTTAAATTAGTTGATAAAATTCATAAAACCAAAATACAGAGCTTTGTATGCAGTGTTATTATTATTTTATATTTCCTTAAAATTTACTACTAGGATTTCATTGCAAATGTGGTGTTCGGTTTTTGTACTCTTCTTATACTGAAGTATGGATTCAAATGCACATTTATATTAGTAGCTAAATGTTAAGCCCTGCTGTAAGTTTGTCTTGATTTTTATTTCTTTCTGGTGATCTCATGAAATCAAGCCACTGGAATTTAATATGCCATTCTCCAGAAAAGTGTACATTTTCCGTCACATTCATTTTGCAGCAAAATCTTCAGACAATAATTGATTAAACTATGTTTTTTAATGGTGAAAATATAATGGTAAAAATGAATGAATGAAATGAAATGGTAAAAATATATCTATTTAAATCAATCACCAAAATTTTATGATGATCTCTAATTTATTATTTATTTAGTTCACAGTATGTGAATTCTCACCTCCGTGATATGTCACACACCTGGTGTGACTGTTAATAATGTTCAATAATTTGTTTAATTAAAAAAATATATTTAAATATTTATTATTCCTGCCACAAGTGTTTCAAATATTAAATGATTAAACATATTTTAAATTGTTATTTAATTTGTTTTAAATCAACAATGAAATGGTGTCGCACAATAAAGTCTCACCTCCGTTACCCAAACATAAAATGCCATTTTTTTACTCATAAATGGCAGTACAGCCATCACATTTTGTTTCCCATGATGCATATCATCCATCTTGTTTATTACAGCTACAAAAAGTAAATTATCTTTTAGTTTAGAGGCAAGTAGACAGATTTTGTTCTTAAGGAACAAGTTTGGTTATTCAGAAATCTCACCTCCGTGACCTTGAAGTTCTGGTTTATAAAATATAAAAATTCAATTTTACCTGCTTTAATGTGCTTAACATGTGTAGATTGTAATACCAAAAATAAATTTTTTTCTCTGAAAAAAAAGCATCCATTAAACCTATTTTTATAGAAGATTTCTCATCTCTGTGACACCCTTGTTAATTTCATTGTCAAGGAAGTGAGATGCATTGTTTTTAGACTCCAATTTGAGACTATACTGATATTATGTATTAAACACAAATTTTAAACTCGTAAAGTGAATGACTAGAATTTAAGCTATATACATCTTAATCCCAATATTTAATTTTGATTATATTAAGATAATTAATAATTTCATTTTCTAATTCTCTGTATGAGCTGATTGTTTACAATTTATTTTAGTGTGGTAATTATTAATTTTCTTGTGTTTTATATCACCTTGAATAAGGTTATATATATGATTTTATTTATGAGTAAAATAATTTAAATTTAGTTGAGCCATTACTCATGTAATAAAAATGAAAAAAGGAAATTTAAGGTTTTGAAATCTGAAAATATTTTGGTATTAAATGGTACATTTTCGGGAGAATATTTCAGGTATAATTATTTTTTTACATGATATTTCCTTCTTTGTAATGGCAAGTCTATAAATATTTTTAAAAATATTTATAGACTTGCCATTACAAAGAAGGAAAAAAAGAAAATTTTAACCTTTTCATTCTGAAACTGAAATTCGAAACAATTAACTTTAAATAAGCTAGTGTGCCAACCCTCCCAAGCAGCCAATATGACATGTTTTCCAAATCTTAACCTCTTTTTTATGGTAGCTTTCTGATTTCTTTCGAGAAATATGACGTACAAACATATTGGTGTTGGCTCGAGAAGTAGGATAGTCAGTGCCATCAAAAGGCTTACGGGTGATCTAGAATATCATGTTGTTGCATAAACTTTACCTTGAAAGATTACTGTGAACTATTGATGTAATTGTTCAATGAGTTTATCTTCGTTAAGCTGGACATTCACGATCACTCCATATCGCGCAAATATCATCGAAATGTCAATGCACAAATCTGCTGAGAATTAGTATGTTATGAATGAAAGGGTTTTATTATTATTAATACTGCCCTTGCCAACCCTGCTTACCGAAAGGGTGTAAAGCATGTCAATGTCTAAAATTTTAAAAAAAGCTTACTTGAAATACATTTGGACTGAAGGAGCCATAAATCTTACATTTGGACTGAAGGAGCCATAAATCTAAAATCCAACCAGTGTACATACATGAATGGGGGAGGAACTTTTTCGCACTAAAGGAAATAGACGAGTAGTGTTCCTGTTTTGAAGGGGTGGAAAAAAAGTAAGTGCTGTAATGGATTGGAAGGCCCGTAGTTTGTGGTTAGTGGAGTTGCTCATGAGTGACCTGCCTAATAGGAGTGGCAGTAGAGTCTGCCTGATGGGGTATGTATGACTTGCTGTATAAGGGGAGGAGCGTAATGATGGCCCTCTCAAATTTTCACCAAATTTTTATTTTTTCTACTAGTTGAATAGCTAGTTGTGTGAACAGGGCACAAAAATTTGCCCTGATGGGAGGGGGCACAGCATCCTCGATGGGGGGGCCCTGGCATCCCTGGAAACCCCACTTGTGCCACCCCTGCTGCTTAAATTGATGGGCTTAAAAATGGAATGGTGTGGAGTGTCACAACACCAAACGCGTGGAGTGCAGAGATCGTGAATGCTCAGCTTTATAAATTCACTCACCTCAACACGTAAGCAAGGAACTAACCCGAATATTTCTTTATAGCTCATCATTGTGTAGGTTCCCTCTCTGCTGCCGAAAATTTAGAAAGGCGTGGAGACAAGGACTGGGAAGTAGTGGAGACCAGTGAAGTCCATGCCACAGAAAGCTCTGAGTGAGGAAGAAATATACAGTGTGTGTCTGTGTTGTATAAATATTTATTTGAAAAACTGCTGTGGACTCTTAAAGCATAATGTATTGCTGAAAGTCCTCACTGATTTTATTCTACCGTACGAATTCTATCACTACCGCATATGAGATTTCCCTTTAAAGCAAAGAACTTAGCTGATGTGTGTTCATTTCTTTTTTAGCTGAATTACCATTCTCGTGCAATTCATTGCAAAGAAAGCAAAACAAAAATTGTACCTGAAAGAAAAATATTGTGAACTTCTTTAGAGCAGCTTTTTGAGATAAGACTTCTACGAATTCAATAATTTATTTATTATTCGTATGAAAGAAATTTAATTTATTTCTTGTTTGCTGCATTTTCTTTAAAAGAAAGAACAAAATAATGAACCAAACACACATTTCAAAAAAAAAATTATACTCCTTATATATGTAGAGAAGAAAGCAACGAATCAGGGAACCTAACAGACAATTTTGTATCTCAGACAGATGAAAGATTAACAAATTGTAAAATATCTGAGGAGGTCGCTTCAAAAATAAAACAATTTGGAAGTGTGACATATGGAAAGACTTTTAGTGACAGAAATAACCTAAGCAGTCATTTAGATATTCATAAAAATGAGAAGCCTTTCATTTGCAATGTCTGCAGGAAAATATTCCATGACAGAAACTCTTTAAATTCCCATTTACTCACTCATACAAGAGAAAGACGTTATGTTTGTGAAATCTGTAGTAAAGCATTCACGCAAACTGGTAATTTAAAATCGCATTTACTTACTCATACGGAAAAAAAACCTCATGTGTGCGAAATCTGCTGTAAAGCTTTTGCTCTTAAAGGTAATTTAAAATCCCATTTCCTCACCCATACAAAGGAAAAAGCTTTTGTTTGTGAAATCTGCAGTAAAGCATTCACACAAAATGGTAGTTTAAAACGACATTTTTTTACTCATACTAAAGAAAAACCTCATGTTTGTGAAATCTGTAATAAAGCATTTATTGAAATTAGTTATTTAAAAAAACATTTGGCCACTCATGCAAAGAAAAAACATTTTATTTGTGAAATTTGTAATAAAGCTTTCTCTCGTAAAAGTTGCTTAAATTCCCATTTGCGTACTCATACAAAAGAAAAACATTATGTTTGTGAAATCTGCAGCAACGCATTCATGCATGGTACTTCTTTAAAAACCCATTTACGGATTCATTCCAACGATAAACCTTATGTTTGTGAAATTTGCTGTAAAAAATTCACGCAAAGTAGTAATTTAAAATCCCATTTACTTACACATACTAAAGAAAAACCTTATGTTTGTGAAATCTGCAGTAAAGCATTCACACATAGTTTTAATTTGAAATCCCATTTACTCACTCACACAAACGAAAAACCTTATATTTGTGTAATCTGCAGTAAAGCATTCACACATGGTTCTTCTTTAAAATCCCATTTACGTGTTCATTCCAAAGAAAAACCTTATATTTGTGAAATTTGCAGTAAAAGATTCACACAAAATAGTAGTTTAAAATCCCATTTACGCATTCATACAAAAGAAAAACCTTACAGTTGTGAAATCTGTAGTAAAACTTTCACATTTGTTTGTAATTTAAAATCCCATTTACGCATTCATTCCAATGAAAAACCTTTTGTTTGTGAACTGCGGTAACACAATCACACATTAGGTAATTAAAATTCTTATTTACTCACTCATCGAAAAGGAAAAACTTCATATTTGTGAAATTTGCAATAAAGGTTTCACTCGTAAAAATATCTTAAAATCTCATTTATTCACTCATACAAAAGAAAAAAAATCTTATGTTCGTGAAATTTGTATTGAAGCATTCTCTCACAGTGTTAGTTTAAAATCCCATGTTCTGTCTCATACAAAAGAAAAACCTTATGTTTGTGAAATCTGCTGTAAAGCATTCAATCAAAATGATGGTGATCCCATTTGCTGACAAATACAAAAGAAAAATGTTTTATTTGTGAAATCTGTAGTAAAGCATTTGCTCTCAAACAGGCTTTAAAGTCTTAATTTACTCACTCGTATAGAAGAATACCGTCCCAAAATAGCCCTCGTGTTGCTTCAAAACGGGACGTTAATATAACTAACTAACTCGTATAGAAGAATAACTTTTCGTTTCTCGAACACTGCCTCTAATAATTCACTTTGCCTAATATGCAATTATTTCACTCATACAATAGAAATGCCTCATGTTCAGGGCCGGTTCCAGGGGTGTGTAGCTTATGCTTTGTATAGAGACGCCAATTCCTAATCATTTACTACAGTTAAATCTTAATTATTATAGTTAATAAGTATAAAGAAATCTTTTAGCATATGTACCAATCTGTGATATATACAAAAGGTGGGGGCGCCACAATAATTTCGCACAGGCCACCGAATACTCTTGAGCTTGCCCTGGTCATGCTGTAAATGTTAGGATAAAAAATTCATTACAACCCGTTATTTAACAAAACATTTATACGCTCATTAAAATAAAAATGTGAAGTTTTTTGAAAACTAATTGCTCAACTAAGTACTTTGAAATATCATTTAACTGTATTGCTATATGTAATGATAACTGGTCTCTACTAAAACGTAACTGCCCGAGGGCTTTTTTTTTCCATCCTAAAACTTGTGTGGCAGTGAAAACTTGTGCTGTTTGAAACAGTAAGGAATTTTTCATTTATATACTGTGCTATCAGTTCATATGTGTGTTGTATAGAAAACCAGCATTCATTTTAACTGATAGTTTAATTAATGAAACTTTCTCAGCTAATTTTATATATCCTAAATGATTTGCATAGAGATTGCTGAATTTAATGACGATTTATACAAAATTCTTAATGCTGCTGTAATCGAAAAGTATCGAAAATTCTGTAATAAAGCTAAAGTTATCAATTCATATGTTAATCTTTATTACTTATCCTTCAAAGTAATCTGCGCCTGTAATGCACTTTTGCCAGTGTTTGTCCCAGGCATCAAAGGCTGCCCTTAAAGTCGTTTTCATAAAATCATTTCAGAGTTCGTAGCGAATTTTCTTTTATTGCATCAATCAACTATAATTTTCTAACTACTAAGTGTGAATTTGAAATTTGGGAATAAGAAAAGTCTCAGTGCTATATCGGGTGAATATTGAGTTACAGAATCGTATTGTAACTTCTGTGTAGAAACTTTCTTCTTTAGAACTCAAGTTATTATCAAACCCATTTAGATTGTTTTTTGTTTTAACGTTACTAATGCGTGAATATATTAGAATCTTTCTTTGCTTGTATATGTTACTATTTTTTTAAAATTTTCATAAATGCATATTTTTATCATAATTATTTTGTGCATGGGGCGGCGTTCTGTCTCATCTCTCCTGGGGCTAGAAAAGCAAACTATTTTGATTTATTTTTCAGTATAATAAAATTCTCAATGTATAATAATATTTTCAATATCATTCAAAATTTGCTCTGGTGTCAGTGTTTCAAATTGATAACGTGACAATTTCTTGTTGTTTTGTTTTTATGAAATAAAAACGTACTTTTTGACTAGATATTTCTTATTGGAAAAGTTTGTATGTGTGCGTGTGAGTGTCTGTTTTTCTCAAAAGATTTTCCAGTCTTTTGAGAAGAATATTTGCTGTCAACAAACTTGTTTATTAGTAATATATCGTATTAAATATTTATGTTTGCCTCTAAAAGATATAATTAGTTTTTGCATTTTATGTATGTGAAAGAAAGCATTAGATTTTAAGTTTTTTTATATCTTTGTTAATTATTTTATTCAAACTACAATTGAACTTAAGAAGAGTGTAAATTTTTATTTATTATTTTTTTCTTTTAATGTTAATAATCAACTAGACGAGTTTATACAGTCCATTTCAATCAGCGATTCGAATCCTTTTTTGTCTCATATTACCTGAAAACTATGTGTTGAGCTTCACGAGAGACACTGTTGGTCCAGTGCTTAATTTTATGGTTTATTTAGAAAATTATTCTTGAGAGTTTCTTTCTCGTATTCGAAGTAAAGAGAAAGAAGAGGTTTAGATCTCATTGTGTCCAACAAAACGATTTTTTTAGATCTATCTGTGAACACGATAATGAAAAAACGTGGCGAATTCTAATTTTGTATTTTCTGATGTCCCTGATGATGTGTTAAACTTGTTTAACTTTTAATGTGAAAGATTTAATAATAATTTAATATTATTTCTTATTTATACGTACTGAATTATAAATAATTAAGTTATTGATTATTATAGTGTAATATTTTCATCATGTTGCATGTTCTGATATTTTACTTCTTTCGCGTATAAATTATGGTACAAATTTTTTGCTTGCGTATGGTTTCAGTCTTTTTGCCAATCTCATCCCCGACTAAACAGAATGGCTCAAAATGCAGCAACTTCCTATAAAATACAAAAGAAAGATACTTTAACATGTACAAAAATGAAAATACAGAAAAAACAGAAGAAATAAACAATAGTAATAACAATTTACCTTTTGCGCGCAACGCAGCATTCATCCCCATTTTCCATTTTAAAAAGTGGGAATTGAAGTGGCTAGTTCTCTCAGTTCACGTGTGGGGGGGGCGCTGATTAAATTGGGGAAAGAGACCTCTGATTCTCCTTCTCTGTGCTCCGAACCGTTTTAAAAGATATCAATCAGCCACGTTCGACTATCGAAAAGGATATAAAAACAAACAAATTAAAAGAATGATCTGTTGATGCGACGATAGTTGAAAGCAAAAGGAGTATGACGTCACCTGGTTTCGACGAAATGCATGCTGGGAAAAAGACGTCACGCGACCTTGATTACGAAGAATCGTGCATCGAATTTTGAAGCGAAAAGTTTTTAATGCTTCAGAAAAAAATTAATTAAAATTCAACCAACCGTTCAGTTTTAACCGTTTTTGTTTTAAATGGGGGGGTGGGTGGGGGTATTCTATTTATTACCTAAAAAAATAAAAAAGATAACATTGTTGGAACGGCAGATGCAGTAAATTTAAATAAGAAAAAAAAAAAAATTCATCGACAAAACTGACTATTTTTTAAAAATTTCTCAAAATTCAATAAATTACGTTAGAAATTGATTGAACATGAAACAAAAATATTTTCTTGATTAAATTTTAAAATTCCGGCTTAGAGGTGTATTGAGTCACCATTACGACTACCTGTGTGCCAAATTTCAAGGCTGTAAGTGCGAATTCGTCTGGACATCGCATGCACACAAACATTGCCTGTTATAAGTATAGATTATATTATGGAAAGAAATTTCTGGGTTATTTTCGTTTTAGTGTCCTTTATGTAATAGACTGCATGTAATACCCTTCTGTACTTTTGAATTTTTACTTTTTGGCAGTAAGAAGTATTCTTCAAAAATATTCAAACTAGTAGATGTTTTGCACTTTATTTTCAGTTTAGTTAGAAATTCTCAAAATGAAGGTATACTTTCAAAATAACAATATACTAAGCACTCTGAAAAACTTTTATCAATACAGTTTAGTGAGTGAATTTAAATTTGTCATCTTCAATAATATATATATATACGTAGTATATAAAACACTTAGCTGTAATTAGTAATATGTATGAGAAATTTTTTTAGATTAGGAATGGATTATATTAACTTTAATTTATTGATGCTTGTAGTATTTATTTTTAATATATATATATATAATATATATATTGCAAAAAATGTAGCTGCACCTTTTTGTTTTAACTTTCGTATATTTTTTGAAAATTTTATCTATTCTTTACAAATTTAAATGAGAGCATTACAGATGTGAGTGGGGCCCTATTGTCTCCTGGCCACCACTATTTTCAGAACCAGTCCGCCACTGAATCACACAAAGGATTACGCCATCGGAGATTAACTTATTTATTATGAGGACTTCATTATTTTGCATTACAACACAACCTTTTATTGCTTACTACTTCCGCGTTAGATGCTTTTATATTTGATGAAAATGATTCCCGGTTCTTCTGTTTCTGTGTACAGCAATTCTAAATAATTGATTCGCTTTTTGAGAATGCAATTTTTTTTAGGTGACTAATAGGATCTTTTATGCTTATTTATATCTAGTATGAAGGTGGCGTTTATGTTTTGTTTTCTTTTCTTTCCTCACATTCCATACTAAAAGGCGGGAAACTTAGTTTTATTATAAATACTTCTCGTATGATTCAGAGCTGAGGGGGTCGCTTCATTGCTAATGGGAGATTTTTAAATTTTCCTCTGATTCGTAAGCTAAAGATTTAAAAACGGCTCTTTTCACAGCAAATGTGCTAGTTTTAAAGAAATATTTTAAAGCTAATGCCATGCCTGGTTGTACTGTTGTCGGATGTTCGATGCATTCGAGAAATTCGAAAGGCAAAAACAATCATTTTCACTCCTTTCCAAAAGATCCTGATATTCGGAAAATTTGGATTTGAGGATATAAAAGAAAAATTCTCTTTAATGATACAAATGACTTGAATCTTCACTCGGCACTTCAAAATATAAAATTAGTTATTAGGCAACCGTTTGTTACCAATATAGGAAATATTTCTTATTGCACTGCTCGAGATTTTATATTCTACATGTGAAAATGACATGTATGTGTATAATACAATTATGAATTTTGCGATGAGAATAATTATGCAAAAAATTAGTTTTTTTTTAATTTATTCAAAAATACAAATTAATTAAAAATTCTCAAAGATATTTGATTTTGTTTTTTATTGCATGAAGTAACACTATTTTAACGAATGTGTATTTTATAATCGCAATTAAAATTATTCTTAGCTCTTCAGTTTCATTAAAATCATCCATTGTCTGAGCTAAACATGTTTCTTTAAATTAAAAATTACGACGTGACGTGATTGCCTCTTTATTTCTTGCCTAAAGACCATAACACAAAGATCACTGAGTTTTATTAAAAAAAAAATCGATTAAGCATTCATAATTTTATTTATTTCGTAGTGAGTGTCTTTTTAACAACGTTTTTACAAAGAGTCTGGCAGAGAAAAAGTTTTTTTGTTGCTAAAAGACTTTTTAAACTTAATAGTTATTTTAATACGTAACATTGGGACAAAGCGCTGTGCTCCCAATATAACGTTATTAATAGTGATGTGTCGTTCACTCCGGAACGAATCTGCGGATCCCACTTCTCAAAAGAAACGAACGTATTCGTTTCCGACCAAAAGGAACGAATCTGCAGAATCGGATTCGTGAATCCGTGTATTCGGATTTATAAATCCGCGGATCCGGATTCATGAATCAGAATCGGATTTACTGATTCCGCGGCATCATGATTCCGATTCAGAATCGCTGATTCGGATGCATAATCTTAGAAGAGGATTTGTTTCGTTCTGGAATGAACGATATATCATTTGGAGTCATGGATGCATATCTGCATCGATAAGTTTCTTCGCGTGGAGCAGGAGATGCTAAGATTCGGTTGATTTGAATGAATGCAATCGGTTACGCTGTGCATACAGATCGATTTCTGAGGTTGTTTACAAAGGAACCAGTAGAATAGTTGGTTTGATCAATGATTCTTTTGATATTGCTTTAGAAGTAAAAGAGTTGCTAGTAAAAAGAAGATGCAAGTAAAAAGAATTCATAATAATTATAATTAAAAATAATTATAATTTTGTGTTCTTAACTCAAGATTTCAATATCAAAAATTGTTTCATTAATTGAATCTCGGTACATTGAAATTAATAAATTTGATAAAAACTATTTAAGAGAAAAATTTGAATCTGTACCTTTTTCAAACAGTCAAGAATTTTTGGTATAAAAGCTTGAGATAATTCAACAAATAGGCACGCATTTTAAAAATTATTAAGAAATGATATTTTTCCATTTGAGTAATTTAAAGAATAACTCGCATACGTCGAATACATTACGTCGAATTTTTTTTTATATACCTTTTGGTTTTGAACACTTCATTTAAGTATGCCATCCTCCGCACATGCTTACGTGGCAAGGTCGGTAGAACGCCATGTTTCGTCGAACCCTGCTGACATGGGTTCGAATCGCGGGCAGGCATTGTCGTTGCAAGGCAAAGTTTTGAAAATTTTAATTTCGCATATTTTCTTTATAAAGTTATTTTATTTATAATATATATTCAACATTTTATTTTATTTTACGCTTTATTTCCAAACCTGATTTATTATTAGATAGATTTTAAATAATTCCTATTCTAACTTATTAATTCCCCATACTTATATATAAGTTTAAGGAATTATTTAAAATTTATCTAACCAGATGATAGAAATCAAAAGCGTCTCAAAATACTGAAGGTTCTAGCAAAGTTTCGTTAAATTCACTAACGACATTTTAAATAATTAATGGAAATGCTAATTTATAAATAATTAATAATTAAAATTAATTAGTAAAATAATAATATAATTATCTAATTATAATTATTAATCCAAATTATTCATTAAAATTAATATCAATATAATTAATTATCTAATGAAAATTATAATTTTATTGATTATGATTCATAATTATATTAAAATACAAGCTCAATAATAAAGATTATTACAGTAATTATGGGCGATAAATTCATTTACGTTTCGGAATCGGAACGAATCCGCAGATCCGGATCCGTTGATTCGACTCCACGAAACGAACGAATCTGACACATCACTCGTTATCAACGCATCCTCTCTCTCAACAGTCTCCTTATGCTACTGCGCATATCGCATTACGTAAGGGTTACTCTAAAGCGGGGTTTACACGCGAACAGTAAAACCGACAATAAGATGTCTCTGTCAAGTTCGGACAGAGACTTGCCGTGGCCCGGTTAAAACTTTTATGATTCTGCGCATGCGTCATCTCTTACAGACGTTGGTTTATGCACAGAGAAGGTTTATGTTTCCGTAGGCACATGGTAACATATTTATGTGTGTTTTGTTTTCTCGGGTCTCGTAAACGAACTGAATCTGAGAGGGAGAGAACCTCGTGTGCGTGATGAGATTCTTTTTGAAGCGGAATCTTTCTCAATCCATTTCTAGAACATCTTTTTGTTAAATGGTTTTTTACAAGGTGCATTGACGGTGTCTTTGCTTCTACAATATATGAATATTTTCGTTATTTCTTTGGAACATTATTCGTACTCGAAAGTGGTCGTCTGCGGCGCAAGTGCTGTCGCCTACTAGTGAGAACAATCAAAGTATTTTTTCGAGAAAGTTTCGCCTTACGTGAAGGTTCGGATTTATATATATATATATTTTTCCTTTTTGTTTTGACGTTTTGCTTTTCGAAGACTCTGTGTTATAAGATGCAGCTGCGATCTTAGAAAGATCAAAGGAGGCGTTTTCTTGAAATCTGCAGAAACTTATGCAATTTTTTTCACAACGTCAATCTTTTTTGGGGTTTGTCACTTTTACAGCGTTTATCTCTACCAATCTTATTATTCATCAAAACAGGTAAGAAAATCTGTTTTTCTTTTTCTGAACTGCCTGCATTACATTGAGTATGGCTTTAAGCCTTACGACTTTTTTGGCATACTTTTGATTCCTCAATTCCTGCTGTCGCGTATTCCAAGATGAGTACTGCTCATACCCCCCAGAACATTAGGCATCCAACTCTAAGAATTTATTTCGCTCAATGTTAACCATGCATGATCAAATTATTTGTGCAGCCAAAAATGGTGCACATAAATTGAACATTTTCTTTCAAGCTGCTTCGGGCAACCTACCACAAATATATCCTAAGCAACTTAAAGATAATCTCACTGTAAAGTTGAAAAACGTCCAACTTATTGACCATATTCAGTTTACGAGGCAGAATCGGCTATTAATTTCTACTCACCACTTAGAAACAGCGATTGAAATTACGAAAATAAAGGCAATTATGGGTATCCCAACAATCTGTTCAGTACTATCCGAGCAAATTACTAGTCGTTTTTTATTACGAAACGTTCCTCTTGCAATATCGTTACAAGAACTCACAAAAGAAATTGAAGCTGAAAATAATGTCAAAATACATGAAGCTCGGCGTTTTTTTTTTATCTAATAAATAAAAAAATATCGCTACTGAGAATGTTTTAGTCACAATTTATGGCACTAATCTACCTCAACACATTAAATTGTGGCTCACACGGCAGGAAATCTTCTTATTTATTGATAAACCTCGACAATGTCACAAATGTTTCTCTTTTTCTCATCCCTCAACAAAATGTAAAAACGAATCCATATGCGAAAACTGTGGAGAACAACATAATATTCAATCCTGCACCTCTCCCCACACTGAGCTATATTTTATGCAAAGGTCTCCATAAGACTACCGGCCTGAAATGTCCTAAAAGAGAGGAGGAGAGGAAATTTTTAAAATTTAAATGTCTAAATCGTCTCTCCTTTATTGATGCTCGACAAGAATTTCAGATCGATAAAAAATCCTACTCGTCGGTTACTTCAACACCCATAATAATCATGCTCATGATAAAACTCACTATGTGACAAAAGAAGAATTGACTGAAATTCTCAATCGACAAATATTTGAACAAAGAAATTTGTTCATAGAAATGATAAATTCACAAGCATTATTACTCCAACAAACAATGGACAAATACAACGAACATATAATGAAAAATCTCTCGTGCATCACTTTAGCACTTAAAAATATCACTGAAGAAACTTTGACTAAAAATTTAAACGAAAATGAAATCAAAAGACCTCCAAAATCGAAAAAAACTAAGTATGAAGTTCCAAAAATTGGAACCGATAAACAATTCGAACTTAATTCTTCTACTGTTACAGTTCCTCCAGTGTTATCATTTGAAAATTCTACCAGCCCTTGCTCCTCAAAAACTGTTTCCTCTACTGAGCATCCAATGCATATCTAATCCCTGTTTTTTCCTTTCTGTGTTCAGCATCATGTTATACTGTTTTTTGCTGTTCTCTATTTGTTTTTTCCATCATGTTCAATAATATACATCTTTCACTTTTTCAATGGAATGCTTAAGACTACAGAACAACTACTTACAACTACATGAATTGCTACAAAGTTTTGCACACGTTAAGCCCTACTATAAGCTCATCTTGATTTTTATATCTTTCTTGTAATCTCATTAAATCAAGCCATTGAAATTTAAGTATTTCATATATAATAACTTCTTTATAATAAATAACACTCTTTAAGAAAATTTATAGACTTGCCATTACAAAGAAGATAAAATGAAATTTTGAAACTTTTCACTCTGAAACTGAAATTCAAAACAATTCACTTTAAATATGGCGGCGTGGCTACCTTGCCAAGTCGACATTATAACAAATCTAACTTTTTCAATTCTAGCTCATTTTTGTGCTGGTCTTCTCCTTTCTTCTGCGAAATAAATTGTGCAAATGTAACAGCGACAGTCCGGAATGTAACATACCCAAACTCAGCGAAGTGTGTCTTACAGAAAGTTTTATTAGTGACATAGAAGATTTCATTGCTGCATAAACTTTTTCTTGAAAGACTACCGTAGACTCTTGCTGCATCATATCGCTGCAAATTTTTGATGAGTTTATCTTCGTTAAAAATTCACTCGCATGAGACTTGACAGCTAAACAAAAAAATAAACCCATTTTTTTTCTCTTCACTCTAAATATGCCATTATGGCAACCCTTCCAAGTCGCCAATATGACAAGTATAACTTTTCCAAACCTTAATCATTTTTAGATTAGTTTCCTGATTTCGTTCGAGAAATATGACGTACAGACGTTTTAGTACTGGCTCGAAAAGTAAGATAGTCAGTGCCATCGGAAGTACGAAGTATCTTACGAGTGATCTAGAAGATCACATTGTTGCATAAACTTTACCTTGAAACTTACCTATCGCTGCAATTGTTCGATGATATTATCTTCGTTAAGCTGGACATTCACGATCACTCCACATCAAGCAAATTTGGTCGCATCGCTCCAAATCGGTCGTCAATGCCAAAATCCGATGAGAATTAGTCTGGTGTGGTTGAAATGGTTTTTATTATTATTAATATACCCTGTTTACCCAAAGGATGTAAAGCATGTCAAGGTCTAAAATTTGAAAATCCAAATTTTCTTGAAATACTTTTGGACTGAATGTCCATAAATGATGAAATGCAACCGGTGTACATACATGAGTGTGTGTGGGAGGGGGGCATTCTCTCACTAAAGGAAATTGGAGCAGACTTTTGAAGGGGTGGAGAAAAAAAGGGTGCTGTAGTATGTGGTTTGAGGAATGGTCCATGAATGGACATGCCTAAATCGATGGGCAGAAAATAGAATAATGTGGAGTACCACAGCGCGCCATTTGCGTGGAGTGCAGCGATCGTGAATGTCCAGCTTTATAAATTCACTCACCTCAACACGTCAACAAAGAACTAACCCGAATATTTCTTTATAGCTCATCATTTTGCGTGTTCCCTCTCTGCTGCCGAAAATTCAGACATTCGTGAAGACAAGGATCTGGGGAGTAGTGGAGACCAGTGAAGTCGATGCCACAGAAAGCTCTGAGTGAGGAAGAAATATACAGTGTGTGTGTGTGTGTTGTATAAATATTTATTTGAAAAACTGCTGTGGACTCTTGCAGCATCATGTAGCGCTGTAAATCTTCACTGATTATATTCTACCTTAAGAATTCACACGCCACCTCACACGAGATTTACCTTTTAAGGAAAGAACTTACCGGATCTGTGTTTATTACTTTTTTAGCTGAATCCTCATTCTCATGCGATTCATTGCAAAATAATCAAGAAAAAAATCTCATGCGATTTATTCTAAATTAAATGTGAGAAAAGATATACGTGAAAGAAAAATATTTAGAACTTCTTTAGAGCAGCTCTTTGACATAAGATTTCTATAAATTTAACAATTTATTATTCGTATGAAAGAAATTTCTTTTATTCGCAGCGTTTTCTTTAAAAGCAAGGACAATATAATGAACCACAGACACATTTCAAATAGCAGTATTCCTCGTGATGTATGTGAAGAGGAAAGCACAGAATTAAGGAAATTAACAGACAATTTTGTAGTTCGCACACATGAGAGGTTAACAAATTGTGAGATATCTGAGAACTTAGATTCGAACATAAAATACTTTGAACGTGACATTTGTGGAAAGACATCTAATGACAGAAAGAACTTAAGCAGTCGTTTACTAATTCATAAAAATGAGAAACCTTTCATCTGCAACGTGTGCGGTCAAAACTTCCTTTATAAAAATAACTTAAAAACACATTTTCTCATTCACACAGGAGAAAAACGTCATGTTTGCGAAGTCTGCAGTAAGGCTTTCATTGATAGTTCTCGTTTAAAATCTCATTCACTTATTCATATGACAGAAAAATCTCATGTTTGTGAAATTTGCAATAAAGCTTTCACTCGTAAAAATGCCTTAAAATACCATTTACTCACCCATACGAAAGAAAAACCACATGTTTGTGATATCTG
>BGPR01017674.1:19610-32093 GCA_013235015.1 Araneus ventricosus | reverse complement strand
CCTATTTAAATCCAAAAAATAGCTTGAACAATATGGAAATTCAATACTCACCCAAATATATATATATATATATTCATACAAAAAAGAATTTAACAGTTTTTTTAACTGAACCATCTTATGTCAAACAGTTTTTAGATGATAAAATATGAAATATATATATATATATATAAAGTACACTCATAATAACATGCCTATTCAATTACCATTAGACAAAAATTCACTCAATGTAATGTTCTAATTTATTAAAAAAACTACTTTCCTTGACATAGTAAACTTTGAAATAAAGAGTAAATAGACAGCGCATTTTCCCATTTTGTAATATTAGAGTAAAAAAGTAATAATCAAAGTTATGTGAAAATCAATTTTAGAAATACGCATTTAATATTAAGTTATATCGTAATTTTGTAAACGTTAATGCAATATATATAATGATATAAGAAGACTAGAACAACTTTCATACTAAATTTTTTATAACAATGCATTAAATTGATTAAACTAATTAATTTACACTTGAAAGACACAAAAACAAATTAGAACAATATGAAAAATAAAAATACCTGTGAAAACTGAAGTAACAAATCCTTGCATCTTACTTCATCAACCTTCTCCTAACACCTCTATAAGAAACCTATGCACATGAGAAAGGTAGAAAAAGAAAAAGCATACATGAAAGGAGATAAGTGTTTTAGAATATTGTATTCTTGATTTTAAATATTGAATAAAACTGAGGACACTTTTTATGCAGTTTAGTAAAATGAATACAACAAACTTTTAATTTCATCATGTTTGTTGAAGCTACACAAATGTATTTACAATATAAGTATAATTAAAATATAATATAAATTAATATGCCCAGTAAATTCTGAAAAAGAAAGTAAATCTGAAAGAAACTAAGAATAACCTTCAAATCTCCTTAAAAAATATAATAAAAAAAGTACTAAGTAATCTGAGAACTTAAATAATGTAAAAGTGGTTGATGTTGACATGTTTGATTGTGGCGATGCAAAATGAAGAAGCAAAGAACATGGTGCGGTCCCCGAGGTTGAATTGTTTTGGGGTGATATCTCGCCAAATCTGGTAACTAATGATATTTTTTGCAAGGCTGTTTCACGAGTTTTGGATTGGCTGGCACGATATCGCCGCGTTTGGCGAAAGAACGCACCATGTTGGAACTAGGGGATTACAGCCTTTGTTGCTTCACATCCCATAACTCCTATCATTCAAGTCTCACCAAATATTTTTAATAGCCATACTGAGAAAATACATTTCAAGAAAAATAATAATATAACATTTTCTGTGATTGTCGTTGAATTGAATTTAAGTAAAATATAGCTAATAATATATGTAGAGACAGCTTAGTTAAATCATCTGCCAAAAAAAAAGCAATAAAGGAAAAATAAATTAATTAAAAATGAAATATATATGAAATGGTTATGAAAAAGCAAAATATATGTGACACTGCAGGTAGCAAGGAGTTTTGATTTCAATTCCATGGAAATGGATTTAAAATTACAAATATGCTGTGACACTGAAAATCGTAAAAATTAAATTTTTACAGAAAGATTCTCAATGGTGTTATTAGTATAGCAGATAATACCTACTCCAAAACTTATAGCATTTGCACACAATTAAATTTATAAAAGATATTCAATAGAGTACCTAATTACATTTTTAATGCATCAAGAATAATTATAAAGGACTGTTGAAATCTTTCTCTGTGGAGTTAAATGTCTGTATGGTTCGGTTTGTTTACATCCTGAATCGTTAAATCTGCCTTCTATTAATTCGAGTAACCCTAGCGTGAGTTTGGATGTTCAGGATGTCGCCATTCCGTATCGCCAAACCTTCTTACTGTTAATCGTCGCATGGCTCTCTCTGGTTGCCGTGGCCCGGTTAAAACCTTTATGATTCTGCGCATGCGTCATCTCTTACTGTCGGTGTTCTTTTTGCTATTGACAAGTTTTCTCAGGGTGCCGATTGGACCAAATGCACCCAATAGGGCCCCGCTCTAGCGTGCTACAAAGAATGTAATCGAATTTATTTAAATTAAAATCAATTAATTATTGTTTTTAACAAATTTAAAAAACATGTTTATCTTGCATTACAAAAACATGATTTGTTTTAATAGATCTAAGAAAGTTTTGCAAACATAAATTACTAGCGGATGTTCACGATAAAATAAAATAAGATTTTTCAAATGTTCACATGCGAAATAAGAGTATGTACTTCCGTTTGAATGTCGTGGATATACCACAGAGAAGTACTCTTTCTATGTGGGATATAATAATAATTCAGTTTGAGTTGAATTTCCAAACAGTTTTTTTTTTTTTTTTTAACATCGAGAAGACTATTGTCTCTTATAAAAATTTTAATTGTCTGAAATAAAACGATTTAACTCTTTTCTACACAATCATTAAAATAATGATAAAAATGTTGATTTAAATCTGATTATTATTTATTTTTTATTAAACATGCATTTGATACCAATGCATATTTCTTTCTACTGTACCAGTAAGTCTTTTAAGATGAGTATTTTATAGAATTTACGAGTAGTTTGGTATCTGAAGAAAAGCTAATTTTAGTAGAATAAATTATTAGTATTCTAATTATATTATTTCTTACAGTTTTTTCCAGGTTTGTTATTTTAGTTTTCTTTAAGGACTGAGACCCGGTTTTAGAAGCATGGAGGTAAAAATGGGGTCAATTCACGGTCACGTATCAAATCAAAAATGGCAGCGCTTAGAGCCTTCTGTGGATCTAGTGAGGGTCTCTCCGTAACGTTAATGGACTTTATGCATGTGACGTCATATCCATCGACACATGACGATCCGGGAACAGCCAGATGATATTATGTTTATCGTTATGATGTGAATATCGACTATATGTTGGATGCCAGTTAATAAATGGATAATTGAATTACATACTCAGTTTATTGATTTTGCATTTTATTTCAGATTCTTGGTGCTAAATGCAAATGTCCTGGTGGTACAATTCCTTCTTCATCTAAGCATGTTTTTACTGTGCTTGCTTTCATTATTCTCATTTTGATATTCTTTATAAAATATTACCTCATTTCAAGATCAATATTATCAGATAAATTTCCTTTATTTTATTTATACAAAAGAGTATGAAAAGTTTAATTTCATCTGGAAAATTCTAAGTTAGTAATAAAAATGAGAAATAACTTCTTAAATTGCGATTTAAATTTTCAGAAATAAGATGTTATATACAGATACTTTTTTATTTATAATATGTATATTATACATTCTTTTAGTAGCAAATAAATTAGTTTAGCATTGTAATATGTGTAATGAGAAATTTTATATAATATTGTAATAATAAAATAGTGTAACATTAACCAGACTAAATATTTTTTTATCAGCACTTTCATTTTATTGCATTTTCATGCAAACCATTTTTAACTTAGAAAGCTTTGTGTAGGATATAACTAAGTATACTTAATACACATCTCAAAATTGCTTTGCTAACTTGGAACACATATAACAATAGCTTTTAAGGTTATTATTATTCCCAGTCGTATTATACAGCATTATATTGATAAAAATACACGAATGCACAAATGATTAAATTATATTGCATACTGTGTCACCAGATGACTTAAAGTAACAAAAAAAGGAATGTTTGATTTTTTATTTGCTGTTGAAAAGGAACCATACTTTTACTTTTCTATGCATTTAAAAAATATAATGAAACAGTCTGCTAGCTTTCAAAACCTTATTTTTGCTGTAATTGAATATTTTGTATATATGGTTCATCAAAGATGGTGAGGATGGAAAATACCTATCATATGCTAATTGCATGAACTCGTCACATCCACTGGCACATGCAGGAATGGCGCTAGAGTTTGCCTGACGGGGGGGCCCAATTTGCCCGACAGGGGGGCACAGTCTCCCCGACAAGGGGGCACGACCTGCTGTACAGGAGGGACGAGTGTATTGAAATTGGTCTCAAATTTTCACCATATTATTATTTATCAACTACAGTTGAATGCCCTGTACAAAAATTTTCCCCGACAGGATACATAATTTTTCCCCGACGGGGGGGGGGCACAACAACCCCGACAGGGGGCCCTGGCCCCCCCTTGCGCCACCCCTGGGCACATGTCCCTCAAAGTATAAATGTTTTACATGTTAATTCTAAAAAAAAGATTAATTAAAATAATTCTTCAGCTAACGATCTTATTGAAATTTAGTATATTCTAGCATAACATTTCGATTGTATTTACTAACACTAAAAATAATTGTTAGCACATTTTAAAATTTTCTTGATTTCTGAATCACTGAAATCTAATTATAGATCAACTTTTTTTTGTTTTTATTGCATGACTGTACAATGCATTAAAATCTAGTTATTCAATGTATTTTCTTACAGATTATAAAATAAAATATAAATACTAACAAAGTAAATCTCCTTCTTGCTAGCTAATTTTCTCAAATAAATATACCTTTAATGTGAAAATAAGAAAAAAGATTTACGTTGATATTTATATAATATTTTCTCTTTTTTTTTTTAGCTTAATAGCTATTAATAAATGCTATAACAAGTTTTCTAAGACAACTACACTCTTTTGAATAAATAGATAAATTATCAAGTTAATTGAAAATGTGATTAGAATTGGATTTACATTTGCATCAATTCAATTTTTTAATTGTAGATTTTTTAAAAGGCAAATTATCAAACCATTACTAAAAATGTAAAAATTGAATTGTTCATTGAAGAAACTTAAATGATAGGTTTTTGAAAGAAATTACTAGGATATTGTTGAGAAACACAGTAAGTGAATTTTCAAAAATATGATGGCGAATTGAAATTCAAGTACGAAATGATTTTAATGAAAATTTTTCTGTATTATTTTGCCCACGTTGGGTAACACTGTTATATAGTGAATATGTGTAATGTTTAAAACAAACACAACAAAAACAGTTTAATGCAAAATATTGTTTTATTACACAACAGAGCCCACTTTTCAAATTACTTTCCATGGTTGTATGAATGTTTATTGTATTCAATTTCAGACACAAAAACAATGTTCAGTATGCAAAAAAAATTGTAAATGACATAATTTAAAATTATAACACATAAAAATGGATTGTTCAGCTAACGAAAAAGATTATGGTTCCTCAAAATAATATTTGTAACTAGAGTAATAATAATATTTTTAACGCTTCATATACTTTCTCAAACTACAATGGGAAAAGATTACAAACTGAAAATTAGCAGAAAATATTTTTAGATTTTTTTTCCTTAATATTTAACATTAGAAGAAATTTATAGTCATCTACGAATTTCAAAATTGCTTCTACTTTTGTACTATAGCAAACTCATAAACTGATACGATGAAATAAAAATATTTTGAATGCACATGTATAAGATTTTATGTTTAAAATAAAGAAGAATATCAACTCAAAAATAGAGTTGTTAAATTGTCAGATGAAGCCAATAATGTAGCACAGAGACTTCAAATTTCATGATTTTTTTTAAAACCAAATAATCTCTTCAAGTTTTCTTAGGTAGACAAATCCAATATAATTTAATAAACTAAGCACATTTAGGAAAGTGTACAACTAGATGAGGTTTATTGAAAGATTTTACAATTTTAAACGAATCTGTCATCTGCAAAGAATATGAAATCTACTATGGTTTTATAGTCTATTCCACTGATCTTCATGCAGTATTTAAAACTGAAAAAAGTAGCGGTTGAGGGCCTTAAAGCAGCGAGGTGGCAGGAGCAGTACTGAGCAAAGTGGGTGCTGGTTGCGAACCTGACCAGAGGAAATGGTGCCCACAAAGTAGCAATTTTAGAAGATTAAAAAAAAGCCACAGTGCTATATCGGGTGAATACAGAGTTTTGGAGTCTTTTTTTTGTTGTTGTTGTTACACTTACGACAAAAAATTTACATAATGGTGTCGTTGTGAGTAGGCGCATCATCGTGGTGTAAAACAATGAGTTATCTTGCTAATTTAAAATCCTTTTCGACGAACTGAATCATGTGCTTGACACAAAAAACTTAAATAATATTCTTTATTTACAGTCTGGTCAATTTGTTGAAATTCATAATGCACAACAATATGGCAATAAAAGAAAACAATGAGCGATACCTTAATTTTTTTTTATTTTACTTTCTACATTCTGTAAACATTTTATACCAGTCAAATACTCTTGCTTTTGAAAACAGTCTTGTTTAATAGATTTTTGAACTGTTTCAAATGTTTATGTAGCAGAAATTATAATCTGAGAAAACAAAATTTAATCCTTGTTCTTTTCTGACTTGTTTTCGCTATTTTGGAAAATCAATAATGCGATCATTCTGATCTCAATAACAATAAATTTATTCTCAGACGATAATACCAGATGTTTATATAAGTCGTAGAAATATTTGATGAAAGTTTTCAAAAGATTTTAGTTACTATATATGTTTTTGTACTTTAAAAAGTATGTATGTTATAAAGTATGCACATATATTTTAAATGAAGCATTCTTTTTTATCACAAAAATTTTATTTTGTAAGGAGAATTCTAAGAAATAACTGTGTAGTAACTAATCTATTGCTTGTGAAAACTGTGCTGAAGAAATATTTAATTATAGTTATTTTATTGTTATATTATATTCTTTCGTTATATATTTATGTTTAGGGGATATTATGCTGTAGGATTTAAAGTTTTTAAGATTGTATTTTTGAATTAGTGAGCAACTGATATTCAAAAAGGTTGGCATTAATGCTTTTTTCCCCTTTTGAATGAAAGCCCACCATCTGTAAATAAAGGCCATATCATTTGAGTTTGAAGACGGGTGAAAATTTTTTAATCAAAAAGTTAGTATTTATTTGCTACTTTGAAGATTAATTCCTAACGTATAACTTTATACGAAGATTCTGCTAAATCTTTACATGTTTTTTTAGTTTTCTTTTGTATTGATTATGTGCCATCGATTTTAACTACTTCACATGTTGATGACATTTTTGATATCTCTGGTTAAATTTTTATTTTTTTAGATCGAGAAAATTTGTGTAATATCAACTTCAACATAAAAACACAATGCTGTTACTCTAAAATAAATGTGTGCTTAATTTTAACCCATTAATGCTCAAGTAGCCTTTTTTTATATGATATTTTGTATGCTTATATTACATGTCTTGAAATCAACTGGAAAAATACTAAAAAGATCTTTCTGAAAAATTTGTTTTGCTGCCCCTCCTGTGCCAGCGTCCTTATTTAGACAAAGTCATATTTATGCAGAAAACAAACAAGATTTCTAATAAAAAAAATATATTCTTACATTTGTATTTACTGATGTATTTGTTAAATGCAAGTGAATTAATTGGTAAGTATCTTAATAGTTTGTTCCTCACATTGTTAGAAATTAACATTCCAATGCTAACTTCAAAGTGAAAAAGCTGCATTATCAACCAAACGCTTTATATGTGCTGCCATCTATTGAATACAAGACAAACAAACACTTTAAATACAAATTATTCCTATTATATAATGTTATTATGCATTTTAGATGTATTCTAAAAACGGGACGCTATGCGTTCTCTTCTTTGGGACTTTGCTCATCATCAAACCCTTTGGGCTCTTTTAATGTTTTTCGCGTGAACATTAGATAATGTGTGAATATTGAGTATATGAATATGCTTGTTTGTTACCATTTTATTATTGTTTTCGTAAAATAATATTTTTGCCATAATTATTTCTGTCTCAGTATTGTTAGCAAGAAAAACAGATTTAAAATTGATTTCGTAACTATTTTTTAATGTATAATATAAAATTTATAGATTCGCTCTGGTGACAGTGTTTCGGAGTGATAATGTGACAATTTCTTGTAAATTTATTTTATGAAATAAAAACGTATTGCTTGACTGGTTCTTTCTTTCTTATTAGAAAAGTTTGTATGCATGCGTGCGTGCGTTCACATCTGTGTCTTTCTCTTTCAAAAAAAATTATAGTCCTTTGAGAAGAATATTTGTTGTGAACACCTGGTTTATTAGTCACTGATAACGGCGTTGCTCGGGGTCCATAATTTCTCATATGCCCGCCTCCGTTTTTCCCCCCCTACAAATATTGTCACTAACTTTCCCTTACAAACGTAAATATTCTTTCAAATCGAGCCTTTTTATTACCTTACTAGCAGTATGCGCACGGCGATGCCCGTGGAACCAGGACTTCAATAAAATAAAAAAAAAAAAAAAATCGCCGACAATGACACGAAAAAGTTTTCAAAACAAAAGATACACATTATAGATTTTCCGGCTTATTTTTTCCGCGATAATAACATGTAGAAAAACAGTACAGAGTACATTAATCCAAAACAATATAAAAAAAATGTTGCCCGTGGAATCAGGACTTCAACAAAATGAAAAAAAAATTCTTAGAACATGGCAGAAAGCTCCAAAGGTTATGACGTCACCTGACCCTTCATCCAATCAAATTGAAAGATGCGTTCCGAAAGACTGTCGCTGAAGAAATTTCGCTCGACAAAAATAACTTTCATCTGCCCAGGAATAATTTAATTTAAAAAAAACGGAAAAAGATATTTTAACCGTTCTTGTTTTAAATCAGAGAGAACCGTTCTAGTTATAAGCTGAAAAAAATTGAAAATATTAGTGTTATTAGAAAGTCGGATGCAACAAATTTAAAATCAAAACTAGCATCTTGATGCCAAAACTGGGTATTTTTAAAAAATTTCTCAAAATTCAGTAAATTGCGTTAGAAATTCAAATCTAACTTCATTAGAACGGAAATCGCGTGATCTTTCCGATGGTGTATCTATTTTTGTCGTACAGTTATTTGAAACCATTCTATTGAGAAATTAGCGTGAAAAATCAAACAAAACAACACAAAACATTTAATAAAAAAAATTCTAGATTAAAATTTAAAATTTCGGCTTCGAGGTGCATTCAGTCATCATTACGACTACCTGTGTACCAAATTTCATGGCTGTAAGTGCGATAGATTCGTCTGGACATCGCAGACAAACACGCACACAAACATTGCCTTTTATAAGTATAGATGACAGTGTGGTTAGAAAAGGAATGCGAGAAGTTTGAAAAAAGAACATTTATTTTAAAATAATAAATCTTATATCTACAGAATTTTTGTGGCATTGCTGATTAAAAATATAATCTTAAAAAATCTCTAACGCGAACAAAATGCCGATATAAATAAAAGTATATGTTGCATAATAGAAGAAAGGTCCAAAAGACATAAAAAAAATCTAGATCCATATTCCTTTTTGTCCAAAAGACTAAAAATGGGGGGATGCAAGATAACTTCCCCGATGTTTATGACTGGCGTTAGCAAAAAAAGAAATAAAACCTTTTATTCAAAACAACTTCTTTAATAAGGCTCAAAAGGAATGATATACGAAGAGAAATAAATAAAAAAAGAGAATGCGTAGACTAATAAATTAAGCAGCGTATGTGAATGTATAATAATGGAGAAAAAGAAAATGGGTAAAAAGGTCGAATTTACCACTTAAAATTAAATAAAAATCTAATTCGAAATTTAATATTGACGACGACGGCTCCTTTTCCCCTTCCATCCAGGAATGACGTTATAGTTTGCCCGACGGGAGGGCCCATTTGCCAGGCAGGGAGCACGGTCTCCCCGACAAGGGGGTACGACCTGCTGTATGGGGCGACGAGTGCAATGAAATTGATCTCAAATTTTTGCCAGATTATTATTTATCAACCACAGTTGAATGCCCCGTACAAAAATTTTCCCCGATGGGGAAGACAGCATCTACGTCGGGGGGCCGTGCCCCCCGGTCTCCTCTCTAGCGCCACCCCTGTTCCCATCACTGTGCCGTATTTGGTCACTGTAATTCAAACTGTCTGAGCATGCATAAAGAACAAAAAAAGGATATGTGTTATTAAATATTTACGTCTTTTTTTCCTATATATATATATTAATTTTTGCAATGTATGTGTGTGAATGTAAGTGTTAGATTTTAAGTTTTATTTCATATTCTTGTTTCGTAAGTATTTAATTCGAGCTATGATTGAACTTAGAATAGTGCAGGTTGTTATTTTTTTCTTTTCCATCTATATGATCGATTAGTCGAGTTCATACAGTCCGTTTCATTCAGAGATTCAAATACTTTCTGTATTACATGAAAACTATGTGACGAGTTCTACGAGAAACCAATGGCGGTTCGTTAGCTCAGAAACAAGCAGTGCTGCAAAAATTTTGGCCGGTACTGGATTTTTGAACAATGTTCAAATCCTGCATTTTTATATTCAATTTTTCCCTCAGCAAAAGCTATGAAAATACGATTTTTTGAAGGTCTGAAACTTTCGGCATTTATTATTATTATTATTATTATTTGATGTAGTTTGCTGGCGCAAAAACCGTTATTGATTATGCTGTGCCAAATATATGGTGCGAGATAAAGTCTTAATTTAGGAATTAAAACAAACAAACAGACGACGACAACAAAAAATATGTCGCACGTCGTGACTTGTCAGTTTGTGAAGACAGCAAAAAAGGCGTAGGGATAAAACGACTTTAAAACACGGTAAAGAATATTAAGATAAAACAGGAAAAACCAATCATTTTTAAGATAGTAAAAAGTTGTGGGTGAGGAACTTAATGAAGAATGTCTTTTAGAGCAGCGACTCTCAAACTGTGGGGCGTCCCCTTAGGGGAACGCGAGCATATCGAAAAGAAAATATTATTTGAAAAAAATTATTAATTTACTGAAAGGAAAGTAAATCAAAATACATTTCTGACATAATAAAAATTAAAATACACATTTACACTGATATAATACAATTATAAATAGGAGTGAATCAGTACTGCACAATGAATGTAATAATCAACTTTTCAATACTAAATTAAAAAGTTTAATAATTATTAGTGACCCCCTTGGGCCTGAATTGTAGAGCAAAGTTTTTCAAAGGAAGGTTTAATATTTGAAATAGACACTCTAATTTTTTTTTCTCTATATTTAGCTGAGATCTATATTTTGTCTTAAAAGCAGCCACCGCAGAAAATCCGGTTTCGCAAAGGTATGATGTTGAAAATGGTAATAGTATACGAAATGCTCTTGTTTTCAGTGCTGAAATCTCATCTTTCGCCCCAAAATTCAAAGGGTGATTTATTACTAAATTGTCTTTTCATTTTTCCACATGCCGTGAAGTCTATGAAGATTTCTTCTTCGGCAGTTGAGAGACCTTCGCGATTATTTCGAAATGGATCCTTCACCCACTTGTTAACTCGCTGGAATTGAACGAGTGCAGCATTTACACAACATTTGCATCGCGGTTGCGCAGCCGTTCGAGAAAAATCGGAACTTCTCGCGAAGCTGCGAGAATGTCCAATATGATGGATGCAAGACAGCAATATACAGAAGCATGGATTCTGGTTTTCTCAATGCAGCGGATCAGTATTTTCAAATATCAATAAATTTACTTATTCTTGGTAATTTCCAAGGTTTGTAATTAAGGTCGTAGTGTAGCTTTGGCGTCAAAATACCAAAAGTACGTTATCACTGTATACATTGTTATTGTATGAGAGAGGAGGAGGGGGCAATGAAAATTGGGTCTCAAATACTGAAAGGTTGAGTAACACTGTTTTAGAGTGATAGAGGAAGAATGAAAACTGTGGATGATTAAATTGCGGGCATGACACACTGTACAAAGATGGGCGGGTTCCCACAACAACACATGCTCATGCGTGAATCTGGTGTGGTTAATTCTAAATCGGGTGAGGACTGTGTTTGAATTTTCTGCTGGGCAGGCTTGGCCGACAGGTAGTCAGATATTGATAGAGTGAAGCTTATTTGCTTCTTTTATGTTCCACTGAGTTTGCTATTTTTTGAACGAAGGATTATTTTTACATTCTTCTTGATATCTCTGAGCAGGAATGACGCTAGAATTTGCCCGACAGGGGGCATGACCTGCTGTACGGGCGACGAGTATAATGAAATTGGTCTAAAATTTTCGCCAGAATATTATTTATCAACTGCAGTTGAATACCCAGTAAAAAATTTTTCCCGGATAGGGGGCACTGGTCCCCCCCCTGTCGCTGAGAGAGTAGAGATTAAACTATTGATAGCGAATTTCGCTAAATTGTTTGCATGTTAATTGGCAGATATACCCACGGCCGTCTTAACAAATTAGAGCTCTCTGGGCTAGAATAATTTGGCGCCTATCAGAGCGAATTTGAGCCCTATGGCCCAACGAAAATACCTACCTAATGAAGTAATTGAGATACACACAAAAAAAAGTCGCCGGTTCCCTGATTGACGTCTTACAATTTTGAAAATAAGATTTTGAAAGGCATCTTCCGTAATGTAAGTAAATTCTATTATTCTCGGATTTTCTGACGGATTGTCTCTATATAAATATTCTTTGAAATGATATACATGTTTATGAAACATTAACGCGTCTATTCTGGTAGCCCTGGTTGGGTTGGGAGACGTCACTTTCCCCGTTGTTAACGTGCGGAAAAAGTGACGTC
>BGPR01017674.1:0-19510 GCA_013235015.1 Araneus ventricosus | reverse complement strand
GGGGGGGGGGGGGGGGGGTTGATACGTCACTCCCTGCTTTTTTTCGGTTTTTAAAAGGTGACGCCCCCCAACCCAACCGGGAGTACCAGAATAGCACCGCAAATCTAGTGAATCTACAAAACCAGCGGTTGTCTAGTGACGAGCCCTAATCATATGTCTACATTTAACGTATTCAAAATTGTAATTAAAAAATTTTTAGTTCAAAATTAAAGTTATTAGGCGCCTTAGGAAAATTTTTAGGTGCTTTTGGATCGATAGCGCCCCTGGGTTGCAGCCGAATTAGCCCATTGGATAAGACAGCCCTGGACAACCGCTTGGCGTATTTTTTTCACGATTATATTGTTGCTCTTTTTCCTTTAGTTCCGCCTGTGGTCTATAAGCGTGATTTAAATCTGAGTACTCTTGGCCTTCTAAGTCTTGCTGAAATTCCGCAACTTTTATGCGGTGGGGAGGAAGGATGACATATTTGTTAGGGAGTATACGAGAAAGTCTAGGGGAGACTCCTTCCGCTGTTTTTTTTTTAGTACGAGGGGTAAAAGGGAAGAAAACGCAGCGAATACACTCGAAAGGGAAAATATATACTTTTATTAATTCAAAACCTGAACAAAAAGCAGTAATTTATTATACACTTATGAACTCAAAAATGGTAAAATCATATATTTGAGTTCCTAGAACTCAGCCAAGAAGATAATAAATTAGAAGAAAAAATTTTCTTTGACATTCTTGTGAATGAAACTGAAATTATTTCGTTAAAAAATAAAAGCATGCATCGAAGTTTAAAACAAGAAAAGGTCTGTATTGTGATGAAAGATGCAACAATCAACCTTTAATCTGGTATTTTTACCCATTCCTGTAGCTATAAGAAAATAAGAAATGAATTTCTTTATTTTGAAACCTGTACAGTGGAACCGCGGATTTAAATTCTCATGTTGGCATTAGCAAAGAAAGCTTCTGCGCATAGGTAGCGAAATGTTCGTTACTGCGCATGTCTCAATTTGCAGGGTTTTACCAGAGAGAGCCGTGCAATAATTAACAGCAGAGGGCAAGACTAAGTGTAAATAAATTGGCGCAGACTTTTCGGACAAGAGCTTTGGATAATTTGAGATAAAGCAGCCAAGGAGCGAGCATACATCTCAAACAGCTTCCATCATCATTATCGGACAAGACAGTCGTTGTTGCTAAATTTTTCATTGACGCTCGTTTCAATTTGTTTTTATGAAACCCTTGGATGTATGTTTTGTTATGCACAGAGTATGGTAATTATTCGAACATAACTATTCATTAATGTTGTTGTTTATATATCATATTAACTTTAATATATCCTTTTCATGAAGATAGTTATGACAATATAATGGAAAGAAAATCGTTATTTCTCGGATATTTTTTTTTTACTCAGAAATTCCGTGTTGCACTTTAGCTATTAAATATTTCTGAGTTTCTATGTTTGAAAGATGTGAATAGGAACTATTTATTAAAGCGGATGCATATAGCCTCTTAACACCCAACAGGTTCATAGACATCACTGGAAGAGAAGAAAAGACAGTGCCTTTGAGCTGTCGCTCGCTTTGTTTACTACTTGGCGATAACACTTGGCAACCATCTACAATATTTGTAATATCCCTTGTTAATTACTTCATTTTTACAGAATGATTCAAACTGAAATTTAAAAAGTCGTACATCTTTTCTTCTTAACACATTTTCAGCAGTTTAGTATATGTGACCATATCTTTGACTACATTAGATCCAAAATTATTCTGCATATACATACAGATTTATTAGGCGAGACATTAACCCAAAAAATAATCGAAATATCAATATATATTTTTATTTGCTCATATGATAGCTTGAATCTTTCTAAATAACATGTAAAATTCCAGAGCTGTATATGTAATTTTTATTAAGTTATTGAACAGTAGCAGTCTGGTTCTGAAAATAGTGGTTGCTCGGAGACAATACGGCCCCACTCGCATCTGAAATGCTCTCATTTAATTTTTGTAAAGAATAGATAAAATTTTCAAAATATATACGAGAGTTAAAGCCAAAAGATGCAGCTACAATTTTTGCAATATATGTATATTAAAAGTAAATACTATAAGCATCAATAAATCAAAGTTAATATAATCTATTCCTAATCTAAACATATGTTATACATATTACTAATTGCATTTAAGTAATTCACATACTATGTCTACATATTATTTGAGATGAGAAATTTAAATTCACTTGCCAAATTGTATTGATAAAAGTTTTTGATAGTGCTTAGTATATTTTTTTTGAAACTATACCTTTATTTTGAGAAATTTTAACCAAACTGAAAATAAAGTGCAAACCATCTACTAGTTTGAATATTTTTGAAGAATACTTCTTACTGTCAAAAAAGTAGCAATTCAAAAATACAGAAGAGTATTGCATGCATTCCACTACATAAAGGACTCTAAAACGAAAATATCTGAGAAATTCGTTCCCTAATATAATATGCAAATAAAAATAACATAAATGCTAAATTTCATGGAATAAAATACAAAATCGTAGAATTGGAAAAGAAAGAATCAGAAATTTAGGAACTGTCCCTGTATTGATTGTGTTTTGTATTGTGTATTATATATACAAGGGTCCTAAAAGTATGGAACAAGCATTTTTTTCCCCTTAAATATTGCACATGCACCGAAATCATTAACATCTCTCTCTTAAAAGGGAGAGCTCAAATCTTTGTTGTATAGTAAAATATTGGCTGATTGGAGAATGGTAATATATTGGCAATATAGTTGATAATTATTGCTCTTTTGAAAATAATAAATATGGTTTATATTGTGGGTTTTTTCTCTTTTTTTTTATTGTTTTGTTTTGTGTATTATATATACAGGGTGTCCCAAAACTATGGAACAAGCATTTATAATTATGTATATATACACAATGATATTTCACTTAGACCAAAATCATTTCCAACTTTCTGTGAAAAAGGGAGAGTCCAAATCTTTAATCCAAAATGTGAGTTTAAGTCTATTCCTTACATGGTAAAAGTTCAAAAAATTATCCTGTTGTTTGGAAGCTATTTTAAAAAAGTACAAATCCAAAAGTGTTCATATTATTTTGTCCACCCTTGTATATACAGTATATGAATAACAATATTACTTGATATTTTCTAACTGAGATCTCTATAAACGTAAGCAAATAAAGATTAACATCAAGTCCTATAACTGCGATTTAGTCGTTAAAAAATATCTCAGTTCCTCACAATCTCATCGTCTTGGGAACTGAGTACTTAGACTGGAAGCTCCTTCTTGCTTCTGTTCAGAATCACTCTTTATAAAACTTTAAAGTCTCTTTCATCATTATTATTTGTAGATTAAATGTTTTGAAATTTAAATTAGTTGATAAAATTCATAAAACCAAAATACAGAGCTTTGTATGCAGTGTTATTATTATTTTATATTTCCTTAAAATTTACTACTAGGATTTCATTGCAAATGTGGTGTTCGGTTTTTGTACTCTTCTTATACTGAAGTATGGATTCAAATGCACATTTATATTAGTAGCTAAATGTTAAGCCCTGCTGTAAGTTTGTCTTGATTTTTATTTCTTTCTGGTGATCTCATGAAATCAAGCCACTGGAATTTAATATGCCATTCTCCAGAAAAGTGTACATTTTCCGTCACATTCATTTTGCAGCAAAATCTTCAGACAATAATTGATTAAACTATGTTTTTTAATGGTGAAAATATAATGGTAAAAATGAATGAATGAAATGAAATGGTAAAAATATATCTATTTAAATCAATCACCAAAATTTTATGATGATCTCTAATTTATTATTTATTTAGTTCACAGTATGTGAATTCTCACCTCCGTGATATGTCACACACCTGGTGTGACTGTTAATAATGTTCAATAATTTGTTTAATTAAAAAAATATATTTAAATATTTATTATTCCTGCCACAAGTGTTTCAAATATTAAATGATTAAACATATTTTAAATTGTTATTTAATTTGTTTTAAATCAACAATGAAATGGTGTCGCACAATAAAGTCTCACCTCCGTTACCCAAACATAAAATGCCATTTTTTTACTCATAAATGGCAGTACAGCCATCACATTTTGTTTCCCATGATGCATATCATCCATCTTGTTTATTACAGCTACAAAAAGTAAATTATCTTTTAGTTTAGAGGCAAGTAGACAGATTTTGTTCTTAAGGAACAAGTTTGGTTATTCAGAAATCTCACCTCCGTGACCTTGAAGTTCTGGTTTATAAAATATAAAAATTCAATTTTACCTGCTTTAATGTGCTTAACATGTGTAGATTGTAATACCAAAAATAAATTTTTTTCTCTGAAAAAAAAGCATCCATTAAACCTATTTTTATAGAAGATTTCTCATCTCTGTGACACCCTTGTTAATTTCATTGTCAAGGAAGTGAGATGCATTGTTTTTAGACTCCAATTTGAGACTATACTGATATTATGTATTAAACACAAATTTTAAACTCGTAAAGTGAATGACTAGAATTTAAGCTATATACATCTTAATCCCAATATTTAATTTTGATTATATTAAGATAATTAATAATTTCATTTTCTAATTCTCTGTATGAGCTGATTGTTTACAATTTATTTTAGTGTGGTAATTATTAATTTTCTTGTGTTTTATATCACCTTGAATAAGGTTATATATATGATTTTATTTATGAGTAAAATAATTTAAATTTAGTTGAGCCATTACTCATGTAATAAAAATGAAAAAAGGAAATTTAAGGTTTTGAAATCTGAAAATATTTTGGTATTAAATGGTACATTTTCGGGAGAATATTTCAGGTATAATTATTTTTTTACATGATATTTCCTTCTTTGTAATGGCAAGTCTATAAATATTTTTAAAAATATTTATAGACTTGCCATTACAAAGAAGGAAAAAAAGAAAATTTTAACCTTTTCATTCTGAAACTGAAATTCGAAACAATTAACTTTAAATAAGCTAGTGTGCCAACCCTCCCAAGCAGCCAATATGACATGTTTTCCAAATCTTAACCTCTTTTTTATGGTAGCTTTCTGATTTCTTTCGAGAAATATGACGTACAAACATATTGGTGTTGGCTCGAGAAGTAGGATAGTCAGTGCCATCAAAAGGCTTACGGGTGATCTAGAATATCATGTTGTTGCATAAACTTTACCTTGAAAGATTACTGTGAACTATTGATGTAATTGTTCAATGAGTTTATCTTCGTTAAGCTGGACATTCACGATCACTCCATATCGCGCAAATATCATCGAAATGTCAATGCACAAATCTGCTGAGAATTAGTATGTTATGAATGAAAGGGTTTTATTATTATTAATACTGCCCTTGCCAACCCTGCTTACCGAAAGGGTGTAAAGCATGTCAATGTCTAAAATTTTAAAAAAAGCTTACTTGAAATACATTTGGACTGAAGGAGCCATAAATCTTACATTTGGACTGAAGGAGCCATAAATCTAAAATCCAACCAGTGTACATACATGAATGGGGGAGGAACTTTTTCGCACTAAAGGAAATAGACGAGTAGTGTTCCTGTTTTGAAGGGGTGGAAAAAAAGTAAGTGCTGTAATGGATTGGAAGGCCCGTAGTTTGTGGTTAGTGGAGTTGCTCATGAGTGACCTGCCTAATAGGAGTGGCAGTAGAGTCTGCCTGATGGGGTATGTATGACTTGCTGTATAAGGGGAGGAGCGTAATGATGGCCCTCTCAAATTTTCACCAAATTTTTATTTTTTCTACTAGTTGAATAGCTAGTTGTGTGAACAGGGCACAAAAATTTGCCCTGATGGGAGGGGGCACAGCATCCTCGATGGGGGGGCCCTGGCATCCCTGGAAACCCCACTTGTGCCACCCCTGCTGCTTAAATTGATGGGCTTAAAAATGGAATGGTGTGGAGTGTCACAACACCAAACGCGTGGAGTGCAGAGATCGTGAATGCTCAGCTTTATAAATTCACTCACCTCAACACGTAAGCAAGGAACTAACCCGAATATTTCTTTATAGCTCATCATTGTGTAGGTTCCCTCTCTGCTGCCGAAAATTTAGAAAGGCGTGGAGACAAGGACTGGGAAGTAGTGGAGACCAGTGAAGTCCATGCCACAGAAAGCTCTGAGTGAGGAAGAAATATACAGTGTGTGTCTGTGTTGTATAAATATTTATTTGAAAAACTGCTGTGGACTCTTAAAGCATAATGTATTGCTGAAAGTCCTCACTGATTTTATTCTACCGTACGAATTCTATCACTACCGCATATGAGATTTCCCTTTAAAGCAAAGAACTTAGCTGATGTGTGTTCATTTCTTTTTTAGCTGAATTACCATTCTCGTGCAATTCATTGCAAAGAAAGCAAAACAAAAATTGTACCTGAAAGAAAAATATTGTGAACTTCTTTAGAGCAGCTTTTTGAGATAAGACTTCTACGAATTCAATAATTTATTTATTATTCGTATGAAAGAAATTTAATTTATTTCTTGTTTGCTGCATTTTCTTTAAAAGAAAGAACAAAATAATGAACCAAACACACATTTCAAAAAAAAAATTATACTCCTTATATATGTAGAGAAGAAAGCAACGAATCAGGGAACCTAACAGACAATTTTGTATCTCAGACAGATGAAAGATTAACAAATTGTAAAATATCTGAGGAGGTCGCTTCAAAAATAAAACAATTTGGAAGTGTGACATATGGAAAGACTTTTAGTGACAGAAATAACCTAAGCAGTCATTTAGATATTCATAAAAATGAGAAGCCTTTCATTTGCAATGTCTGCAGGAAAATATTCCATGACAGAAACTCTTTAAATTCCCATTTACTCACTCATACAAGAGAAAGACGTTATGTTTGTGAAATCTGTAGTAAAGCATTCACGCAAACTGGTAATTTAAAATCGCATTTACTTACTCATACGGAAAAAAAACCTCATGTGTGCGAAATCTGCTGTAAAGCTTTTGCTCTTAAAGGTAATTTAAAATCCCATTTCCTCACCCATACAAAGGAAAAAGCTTTTGTTTGTGAAATCTGCAGTAAAGCATTCACACAAAATGGTAGTTTAAAACGACATTTTTTTACTCATACTAAAGAAAAACCTCATGTTTGTGAAATCTGTAATAAAGCATTTATTGAAATTAGTTATTTAAAAAAACATTTGGCCACTCATGCAAAGAAAAAACATTTTATTTGTGAAATTTGTAATAAAGCTTTCTCTCGTAAAAGTTGCTTAAATTCCCATTTGCGTACTCATACAAAAGAAAAACATTATGTTTGTGAAATCTGCAGCAACGCATTCATGCATGGTACTTCTTTAAAAACCCATTTACGGATTCATTCCAACGATAAACCTTATGTTTGTGAAATTTGCTGTAAAAAATTCACGCAAAGTAGTAATTTAAAATCCCATTTACTTACACATACTAAAGAAAAACCTTATGTTTGTGAAATCTGCAGTAAAGCATTCACACATAGTTTTAATTTGAAATCCCATTTACTCACTCACACAAACGAAAAACCTTATATTTGTGTAATCTGCAGTAAAGCATTCACACATGGTTCTTCTTTAAAATCCCATTTACGTGTTCATTCCAAAGAAAAACCTTATATTTGTGAAATTTGCAGTAAAAGATTCACACAAAATAGTAGTTTAAAATCCCATTTACGCATTCATACAAAAGAAAAACCTTACAGTTGTGAAATCTGTAGTAAAACTTTCACATTTGTTTGTAATTTAAAATCCCATTTACGCATTCATTCCAATGAAAAACCTTTTGTTTGTGAACTGCGGTAACACAATCACACATTAGGTAATTAAAATTCTTATTTACTCACTCATCGAAAAGGAAAAACTTCATATTTGTGAAATTTGCAATAAAGGTTTCACTCGTAAAAATATCTTAAAATCTCATTTATTCACTCATACAAAAGAAAAAAAATCTTATGTTCGTGAAATTTGTATTGAAGCATTCTCTCACAGTGTTAGTTTAAAATCCCATGTTCTGTCTCATACAAAAGAAAAACCTTATGTTTGTGAAATCTGCTGTAAAGCATTCAATCAAAATGATGGTGATCCCATTTGCTGACAAATACAAAAGAAAAATGTTTTATTTGTGAAATCTGTAGTAAAGCATTTGCTCTCAAACAGGCTTTAAAGTCTTAATTTACTCACTCGTATAGAAGAATACCGTCCCAAAATAGCCCTCGTGTTGCTTCAAAACGGGACGTTAATATAACTAACTAACTCGTATAGAAGAATAACTTTTCGTTTCTCGAACACTGCCTCTAATAATTCACTTTGCCTAATATGCAATTATTTCACTCATACAATAGAAATGCCTCATGTTCAGGGCCGGTTCCAGGGGTGTGTAGCTTATGCTTTGTATAGAGACGCCAATTCCTAATCATTTACTACAGTTAAATCTTAATTATTATAGTTAATAAGTATAAAGAAATCTTTTAGCATATGTACCAATCTGTGATATATACAAAAGGTGGGGGCGCCACAATAATTTCGCACAGGCCACCGAATACTCTTGAGCTTGCCCTGGTCATGCTGTAAATGTTAGGATAAAAAATTCATTACAACCCGTTATTTAACAAAACATTTATACGCTCATTAAAATAAAAATGTGAAGTTTTTTGAAAACTAATTGCTCAACTAAGTACTTTGAAATATCATTTAACTGTATTGCTATATGTAATGATAACTGGTCTCTACTAAAACGTAACTGCCCGAGGGCTTTTTTTTTCCATCCTAAAACTTGTGTGGCAGTGAAAACTTGTGCTGTTTGAAACAGTAAGGAATTTTTCATTTATATACTGTGCTATCAGTTCATATGTGTGTTGTATAGAAAACCAGCATTCATTTTAACTGATAGTTTAATTAATGAAACTTTCTCAGCTAATTTTATATATCCTAAATGATTTGCATAGAGATTGCTGAATTTAATGACGATTTATACAAAATTCTTAATGCTGCTGTAATCGAAAAGTATCGAAAATTCTGTAATAAAGCTAAAGTTATCAATTCATATGTTAATCTTTATTACTTATCCTTCAAAGTAATCTGCGCCTGTAATGCACTTTTGCCAGTGTTTGTCCCAGGCATCAAAGGCTGCCCTTAAAGTCGTTTTCATAAAATCATTTCAGAGTTCGTAGCGAATTTTCTTTTATTGCATCAATCAACTATAATTTTCTAACTACTAAGTGTGAATTTGAAATTTGGGAATAAGAAAAGTCTCAGTGCTATATCGGGTGAATATTGAGTTACAGAATCGTATTGTAACTTCTGTGTAGAAACTTTCTTCTTTAGAACTCAAGTTATTATCAAACCCATTTAGATTGTTTTTTGTTTTAACGTTACTAATGCGTGAATATATTAGAATCTTTCTTTGCTTGTATATGTTACTATTTTTTTAAAATTTTCATAAATGCATATTTTTATCATAATTATTTTGTGCATGGGGCGGCGTTCTGTCTCATCTCTCCTGGGGCTAGAAAAGCAAACTATTTTGATTTATTTTTCAGTATAATAAAATTCTCAATGTATAATAATATTTTCAATATCATTCAAAATTTGCTCTGGTGTCAGTGTTTCAAATTGATAACGTGACAATTTCTTGTTGTTTTGTTTTTATGAAATAAAAACGTACTTTTTGACTAGATATTTCTTATTGGAAAAGTTTGTATGTGTGCGTGTGAGTGTCTGTTTTTCTCAAAAGATTTTCCAGTCTTTTGAGAAGAATATTTGCTGTCAACAAACTTGTTTATTAGTAATATATCGTATTAAATATTTATGTTTGCCTCTAAAAGATATAATTAGTTTTTGCATTTTATGTATGTGAAAGAAAGCATTAGATTTTAAGTTTTTTTATATCTTTGTTAATTATTTTATTCAAACTACAATTGAACTTAAGAAGAGTGTAAATTTTTATTTATTATTTTTTTCTTTTAATGTTAATAATCAACTAGACGAGTTTATACAGTCCATTTCAATCAGCGATTCGAATCCTTTTTTGTCTCATATTACCTGAAAACTATGTGTTGAGCTTCACGAGAGACACTGTTGGTCCAGTGCTTAATTTTATGGTTTATTTAGAAAATTATTCTTGAGAGTTTCTTTCTCGTATTCGAAGTAAAGAGAAAGAAGAGGTTTAGATCTCATTGTGTCCAACAAAACGATTTTTTTAGATCTATCTGTGAACACGATAATGAAAAAACGTGGCGAATTCTAATTTTGTATTTTCTGATGTCCCTGATGATGTGTTAAACTTGTTTAACTTTTAATGTGAAAGATTTAATAATAATTTAATATTATTTCTTATTTATACGTACTGAATTATAAATAATTAAGTTATTGATTATTATAGTGTAATATTTTCATCATGTTGCATGTTCTGATATTTTACTTCTTTCGCGTATAAATTATGGTACAAATTTTTTGCTTGCGTATGGTTTCAGTCTTTTTGCCAATCTCATCCCCGACTAAACAGAATGGCTCAAAATGCAGCAACTTCCTATAAAATACAAAAGAAAGATACTTTAACATGTACAAAAATGAAAATACAGAAAAAACAGAAGAAATAAACAATAGTAATAACAATTTACCTTTTGCGCGCAACGCAGCATTCATCCCCATTTTCCATTTTAAAAAGTGGGAATTGAAGTGGCTAGTTCTCTCAGTTCACGTGTGGGGGGGGCGCTGATTAAATTGGGGAAAGAGACCTCTGATTCTCCTTCTCTGTGCTCCGAACCGTTTTAAAAGATATCAATCAGCCACGTTCGACTATCGAAAAGGATATAAAAACAAACAAATTAAAAGAATGATCTGTTGATGCGACGATAGTTGAAAGCAAAAGGAGTATGACGTCACCTGGTTTCGACGAAATGCATGCTGGGAAAAAGACGTCACGCGACCTTGATTACGAAGAATCGTGCATCGAATTTTGAAGCGAAAAGTTTTTAATGCTTCAGAAAAAAATTAATTAAAATTCAACCAACCGTTCAGTTTTAACCGTTTTTGTTTTAAATGGGGGGGTGGGTGGGGGTATTCTATTTATTACCTAAAAAAATAAAAAAGATAACATTGTTGGAACGGCAGATGCAGTAAATTTAAATAAGAAAAAAAAAAAAATTCATCGACAAAACTGACTATTTTTTAAAAATTTCTCAAAATTCAATAAATTACGTTAGAAATTGATTGAACATGAAACAAAAATATTTTCTTGATTAAATTTTAAAATTCCGGCTTAGAGGTGTATTGAGTCACCATTACGACTACCTGTGTGCCAAATTTCAAGGCTGTAAGTGCGAATTCGTCTGGACATCGCATGCACACAAACATTGCCTGTTATAAGTATAGATTATATTATGGAAAGAAATTTCTGGGTTATTTTCGTTTTAGTGTCCTTTATGTAATAGACTGCATGTAATACCCTTCTGTACTTTTGAATTTTTACTTTTTGGCAGTAAGAAGTATTCTTCAAAAATATTCAAACTAGTAGATGTTTTGCACTTTATTTTCAGTTTAGTTAGAAATTCTCAAAATGAAGGTATACTTTCAAAATAACAATATACTAAGCACTCTGAAAAACTTTTATCAATACAGTTTAGTGAGTGAATTTAAATTTGTCATCTTCAATAATATATATATATACGTAGTATATAAAACACTTAGCTGTAATTAGTAATATGTATGAGAAATTTTTTTAGATTAGGAATGGATTATATTAACTTTAATTTATTGATGCTTGTAGTATTTATTTTTAATATATATATATATAATATATATATTGCAAAAAATGTAGCTGCACCTTTTTGTTTTAACTTTCGTATATTTTTTGAAAATTTTATCTATTCTTTACAAATTTAAATGAGAGCATTACAGATGTGAGTGGGGCCCTATTGTCTCCTGGCCACCACTATTTTCAGAACCAGTCCGCCACTGAATCACACAAAGGATTACGCCATCGGAGATTAACTTATTTATTATGAGGACTTCATTATTTTGCATTACAACACAACCTTTTATTGCTTACTACTTCCGCGTTAGATGCTTTTATATTTGATGAAAATGATTCCCGGTTCTTCTGTTTCTGTGTACAGCAATTCTAAATAATTGATTCGCTTTTTGAGAATGCAATTTTTTTTAGGTGACTAATAGGATCTTTTATGCTTATTTATATCTAGTATGAAGGTGGCGTTTATGTTTTGTTTTCTTTTCTTTCCTCACATTCCATACTAAAAGGCGGGAAACTTAGTTTTATTATAAATACTTCTCGTATGATTCAGAGCTGAGGGGGTCGCTTCATTGCTAATGGGAGATTTTTAAATTTTCCTCTGATTCGTAAGCTAAAGATTTAAAAACGGCTCTTTTCACAGCAAATGTGCTAGTTTTAAAGAAATATTTTAAAGCTAATGCCATGCCTGGTTGTACTGTTGTCGGATGTTCGATGCATTCGAGAAATTCGAAAGGCAAAAACAATCATTTTCACTCCTTTCCAAAAGATCCTGATATTCGGAAAATTTGGATTTGAGGATATAAAAGAAAAATTCTCTTTAATGATACAAATGACTTGAATCTTCACTCGGCACTTCAAAATATAAAATTAGTTATTAGGCAACCGTTTGTTACCAATATAGGAAATATTTCTTATTGCACTGCTCGAGATTTTATATTCTACATGTGAAAATGACATGTATGTGTATAATACAATTATGAATTTTGCGATGAGAATAATTATGCAAAAAATTAGTTTTTTTTTAATTTATTCAAAAATACAAATTAATTAAAAATTCTCAAAGATATTTGATTTTGTTTTTTATTGCATGAAGTAACACTATTTTAACGAATGTGTATTTTATAATCGCAATTAAAATTATTCTTAGCTCTTCAGTTTCATTAAAATCATCCATTGTCTGAGCTAAACATGTTTCTTTAAATTAAAAATTACGACGTGACGTGATTGCCTCTTTATTTCTTGCCTAAAGACCATAACACAAAGATCACTGAGTTTTATTAAAAAAAAAATCGATTAAGCATTCATAATTTTATTTATTTCGTAGTGAGTGTCTTTTTAACAACGTTTTTACAAAGAGTCTGGCAGAGAAAAAGTTTTTTTGTTGCTAAAAGACTTTTTAAACTTAATAGTTATTTTAATACGTAACATTGGGACAAAGCGCTGTGCTCCCAATATAACGTTATTAATAGTGATGTGTCGTTCACTCCGGAACGAATCTGCGGATCCCACTTCTCAAAAGAAACGAACGTATTCGTTTCCGACCAAAAGGAACGAATCTGCAGAATCGGATTCGTGAATCCGTGTATTCGGATTTATAAATCCGCGGATCCGGATTCATGAATCAGAATCGGATTTACTGATTCCGCGGCATCATGATTCCGATTCAGAATCGCTGATTCGGATGCATAATCTTAGAAGAGGATTTGTTTCGTTCTGGAATGAACGATATATCATTTGGAGTCATGGATGCATATCTGCATCGATAAGTTTCTTCGCGTGGAGCAGGAGATGCTAAGATTCGGTTGATTTGAATGAATGCAATCGGTTACGCTGTGCATACAGATCGATTTCTGAGGTTGTTTACAAAGGAACCAGTAGAATAGTTGGTTTGATCAATGATTCTTTTGATATTGCTTTAGAAGTAAAAGAGTTGCTAGTAAAAAGAAGATGCAAGTAAAAAGAATTCATAATAATTATAATTAAAAATAATTATAATTTTGTGTTCTTAACTCAAGATTTCAATATCAAAAATTGTTTCATTAATTGAATCTCGGTACATTGAAATTAATAAATTTGATAAAAACTATTTAAGAGAAAAATTTGAATCTGTACCTTTTTCAAACAGTCAAGAATTTTTGGTATAAAAGCTTGAGATAATTCAACAAATAGGCACGCATTTTAAAAATTATTAAGAAATGATATTTTTCCATTTGAGTAATTTAAAGAATAACTCGCATACGTCGAATACATTACGTCGAATTTTTTTTTATATACCTTTTGGTTTTGAACACTTCATTTAAGTATGCCATCCTCCGCACATGCTTACGTGGCAAGGTCGGTAGAACGCCATGTTTCGTCGAACCCTGCTGACATGGGTTCGAATCGCGGGCAGGCATTGTCGTTGCAAGGCAAAGTTTTGAAAATTTTAATTTCGCATATTTTCTTTATAAAGTTATTTTATTTATAATATATATTCAACATTTTATTTTATTTTACGCTTTATTTCCAAACCTGATTTATTATTAGATAGATTTTAAATAATTCCTATTCTAACTTATTAATTCCCCATACTTATATATAAGTTTAAGGAATTATTTAAAATTTATCTAACCAGATGATAGAAATCAAAAGCGTCTCAAAATACTGAAGGTTCTAGCAAAGTTTCGTTAAATTCACTAACGACATTTTAAATAATTAATGGAAATGCTAATTTATAAATAATTAATAATTAAAATTAATTAGTAAAATAATAATATAATTATCTAATTATAATTATTAATCCAAATTATTCATTAAAATTAATATCAATATAATTAATTATCTAATGAAAATTATAATTTTATTGATTATGATTCATAATTATATTAAAATACAAGCTCAATAATAAAGATTATTACAGTAATTATGGGCGATAAATTCATTTACGTTTCGGAATCGGAACGAATCCGCAGATCCGGATCCGTTGATTCGACTCCACGAAACGAACGAATCTGACACATCACTCGTTATCAACGCATCCTCTCTCTCAACAGTCTCCTTATGCTACTGCGCATATCGCATTACGTAAGGGTTACTCTAAAGCGGGGTTTACACGCGAACAGTAAAACCGACAATAAGATGTCTCTGTCAAGTTCGGACAGAGACTTGCCGTGGCCCGGTTAAAACTTTTATGATTCTGCGCATGCGTCATCTCTTACAGACGTTGGTTTATGCACAGAGAAGGTTTATGTTTCCGTAGGCACATGGTAACATATTTATGTGTGTTTTGTTTTCTCGGGTCTCGTAAACGAACTGAATCTGAGAGGGAGAGAACCTCGTGTGCGTGATGAGATTCTTTTTGAAGCGGAATCTTTCTCAATCCATTTCTAGAACATCTTTTTGTTAAATGGTTTTTTACAAGGTGCATTGACGGTGTCTTTGCTTCTACAATATATGAATATTTTCGTTATTTCTTTGGAACATTATTCGTACTCGAAAGTGGTCGTCTGCGGCGCAAGTGCTGTCGCCTACTAGTGAGAACAATCAAAGTATTTTTTCGAGAAAGTTTCGCCTTACGTGAAGGTTCGGATTTATATATATATATATTTTTCCTTTTTGTTTTGACGTTTTGCTTTTCGAAGACTCTGTGTTATAAGATGCAGCTGCGATCTTAGAAAGATCAAAGGAGGCGTTTTCTTGAAATCTGCAGAAACTTATGCAATTTTTTTCACAACGTCAATCTTTTTTGGGGTTTGTCACTTTTACAGCGTTTATCTCTACCAATCTTATTATTCATCAAAACAGGTAAGAAAATCTGTTTTTCTTTTTCTGAACTGCCTGCATTACATTGAGTATGGCTTTAAGCCTTACGACTTTTTTGGCATACTTTTGATTCCTCAATTCCTGCTGTCGCGTATTCCAAGATGAGTACTGCTCATACCCCCCAGAACATTAGGCATCCAACTCTAAGAATTTATTTCGCTCAATGTTAACCATGCATGATCAAATTATTTGTGCAGCCAAAAATGGTGCACATAAATTGAACATTTTCTTTCAAGCTGCTTCGGGCAACCTACCACAAATATATCCTAAGCAACTTAAAGATAATCTCACTGTAAAGTTGAAAAACGTCCAACTTATTGACCATATTCAGTTTACGAGGCAGAATCGGCTATTAATTTCTACTCACCACTTAGAAACAGCGATTGAAATTACGAAAATAAAGGCAATTATGGGTATCCCAACAATCTGTTCAGTACTATCCGAGCAAATTACTAGTCGTTTTTTATTACGAAACGTTCCTCTTGCAATATCGTTACAAGAACTCACAAAAGAAATTGAAGCTGAAAATAATGTCAAAATACATGAAGCTCGGCGTTTTTTTTTTATCTAATAAATAAAAAAATATCGCTACTGAGAATGTTTTAGTCACAATTTATGGCACTAATCTACCTCAACACATTAAATTGTGGCTCACACGGCAGGAAATCTTCTTATTTATTGATAAACCTCGACAATGTCACAAATGTTTCTCTTTTTCTCATCCCTCAACAAAATGTAAAAACGAATCCATATGCGAAAACTGTGGAGAACAACATAATATTCAATCCTGCACCTCTCCCCACACTGAGCTATATTTTATGCAAAGGTCTCCATAAGACTACCGGCCTGAAATGTCCTAAAAGAGAGGAGGAGAGGAAATTTTTAAAATTTAAATGTCTAAATCGTCTCTCCTTTATTGATGCTCGACAAGAATTTCAGATCGATAAAAAATCCTACTCGTCGGTTACTTCAACACCCATAATAATCATGCTCATGATAAAACTCACTATGTGACAAAAGAAGAATTGACTGAAATTCTCAATCGACAAATATTTGAACAAAGAAATTTGTTCATAGAAATGATAAATTCACAAGCATTATTACTCCAACAAACAATGGACAAATACAACGAACATATAATGAAAAATCTCTCGTGCATCACTTTAGCACTTAAAAATATCACTGAAGAAACTTTGACTAAAAATTTAAACGAAAATGAAATCAAAAGACCTCCAAAATCGAAAAAAACTAAGTATGAAGTTCCAAAAATTGGAACCGATAAACAATTCGAACTTAATTCTTCTACTGTTACAGTTCCTCCAGTGTTATCATTTGAAAATTCTACCAGCCCTTGCTCCTCAAAAACTGTTTCCTCTACTGAGCATCCAATGCATATCTAATCCCTGTTTTTTCCTTTCTGTGTTCAGCATCATGTTATACTGTTTTTTGCTGTTCTCTATTTGTTTTTTCCATCATGTTCAATAATATACATCTTTCACTTTTTCAATGGAATGCTTAAGACTACAGAACAACTACTTACAACTACATGAATTGCTACAAAGTTTTGCACACGTTAAGCCCTACTATAAGCTCATCTTGATTTTTATATCTTTCTTGTAATCTCATTAAATCAAGCCATTGAAATTTAAGTATTTCATATATAATAACTTCTTTATAATAAATAACACTCTTTAAGAAAATTTATAGACTTGCCATTACAAAGAAGATAAAATGAAATTTTGAAACTTTTCACTCTGAAACTGAAATTCAAAACAATTCACTTTAAATATGGCGGCGTGGCTACCTTGCCAAGTCGACATTATAACAAATCTAACTTTTTCAATTCTAGCTCATTTTTGTGCTGGTCTTCTCCTTTCTTCTGCGAAATAAATTGTGCAAATGTAACAGCGACAGTCCGGAATGTAACATACCCAAACTCAGCGAAGTGTGTCTTACAGAAAGTTTTATTAGTGACATAGAAGATTTCATTGCTGCATAAACTTTTTCTTGAAAGACTACCGTAGACTCTTGCTGCATCATATCGCTGCAAATTTTTGATGAGTTTATCTTCGTTAAAAATTCACTCGCATGAGACTTGACAGCTAAACAAAAAAATAAACCCATTTTTTTTCTCTTCACTCTAAATATGCCATTATGGCAACCCTTCCAAGTCGCCAATATGACAAGTATAACTTTTCCAAACCTTAATCATTTTTAGATTAGTTTCCTGATTTCGTTCGAGAAATATGACGTACAGACGTTTTAGTACTGGCTCGAAAAGTAAGATAGTCAGTGCCATCGGAAGTACGAAGTATCTTACGAGTGATCTAGAAGATCACATTGTTGCATAAACTTTACCTTGAAACTTACCTATCGCTGCAATTGTTCGATGATATTATCTTCGTTAAGCTGGACATTCACGATCACTCCACATCAAGCAAATTTGGTCGCATCGCTCCAAATTGGTCGTCAATGCGAAAATCCGATGAGAATTAGTGTGGTGTGGTTGAAATGGTTTTTATTATTATTAATATTGCCCACGTCAACCCTGTTTACCCAAAGGATGTAAAGCATGCCAAGGTCTAAAATTTGAAAATCCAAATTTTCTTGAAATACTTTTGGACTGAATGTCCATAAATGATCAAATGCAACCGGTGTACATACATGAGTGTGTGTGGGAGGGGGGCATTCTCTCACTAAAGGAAATTGGAGCAGACTTTTGAAGGGGTAGAGAAAAAAAGGGTGCTGTAGTGTGTGGTTTGAGGAATGGTCCATGAATGGACATGCCTAAATCGACGGGCAGAAAATAGAATAATGTGGAGTACCACAGCGCCATTTGCATGGAGTGCAGCGATCGTGAATGTCCAGCTTTATAAATTCACTCACCTCAACACGTAAACAAAGAACTAACCCGAATATTTCTTTATAGCTCATCATTCTGCGTGTTCCCTCTCTGCTGCCGAAAATTCAAACAGTCGTGAAGACAAGGATCTGGGGAGTAGTGGAGACCAGTGAAGTCGATGCCACAGAAGGCTCTGAGTGAGGAAGAAATATAGTGTGTGTGTTGTATAAATATTTATTTGGAAAACTGCTGTGGACTCTTGCAGCATCATGTAGCGCTGTAAATCCTCACTGATTTTATTCTACCTTAAGAATTCACACGCCACCTCACACGAGATTTACCTTTTAAGGAAAGAACTTACCGGATCTGTGTTTATTACTTTTTTAGCTGAATCCCCATTCTCATGCGATTCATCGCAAAATAATCAAGAAAAAAATCTCATGCGATTTATTCTAAATTAAATGTGAGAAAAGATATACGTGAAAGAAAAATATTTAGAACTTCTTTAGAGCAGCTCTTTGACATAAGATTTCTATAAATTTAACAATTTATTATTCGTATGAAAGAAATTTCTTTTATTCGCAGCGTTTTCTTTAAAAGCAAGGACAATATAATGAACCACAGACACATTTCAAATAGCAGTATTCCTCGTGATGTATGTGAAGAGGAAAGCACAGAATTAAGGAAATTAACAGACAATTTTGTAGTTCGCACACATGAGAGGTTAACAAATTGTGAGATATCTGAGAACTTAGATTCGAACATAAAATACTTTGAACGTGACATTTGTGGAAAGACATCTAATGACAGAAAGAACTTAAGCAGTCGTTTACTAATTCATAAAAATGAGAAACCTTTCATCTGCAACGTGTGCGGTCAAAACTTCCTTTATAAAAATAACTTAAAAACACATTTTCTCATTCACACAGGAGAAAAACGTCATGTTTGCGAAGTCTGCAGTAAGGCTTTCATTGATAGTTCTCGTTTAAAATCTCATTCACTTATTCATATGACAGAAAAATCTCATGTTTGTGAAATTTGCAATAAAGCTTTCACTCGTAAAAATGCCTTAAAATACCATTTACTCACCCATACGAAAGAAAAACCACATGTTTGTGATATCTG